>ML261370.1:0-11971 GCA_005239495.1 Nicotiana undulata | reverse complement strand
AAACCTACAAACTTGGCAAACCACCTCTCCTGTTTTTTTAAATAATGGGGTGGGGGGGGGGGGGGGGTTCTCTATTGTCACTCCATGGGAAATCAGATCTTACATAACCCCAATCTGGTAACTCACAATCAGAAAGACAAGAGATGAAGTTAAGACTCTCCTCAACTCTAAAATCTTTGTCCCCTAGTTTCTCTCCAGCATTGGAAATAACATAAAAGTCCCCCACAACTCCCCATGGACCATTGATGGTACTGGCAGTAGCTCTAAGATCATCCCACAGAAGGTTCCTTAATTGTTCATCACATTTGGCATAAACTACAGTCATGAAGAAGGATATAGACCTCTGTGTATGAGTGATATGTACTAATACGTGTTGTTCTCTGTCTTCCATGATATCCAGCACATATTCATTGGACCATAGAATCCAGATTTTGTTGGAGCAATTATCGAAACAAGACTGGTAGCTCAGTCTTCTTTTAAATCTGTCTATCTTTCTGGCTACAACCGTAGGCTCTTGAAGGAAGACAAAAGGAATTTTGTATTATTGCTTGATAGTTTTGAGTCTTTCAGTAGCACCTTGTGACCCTATCCCCCTAATATTCCATGATATTGTATTGATCATGAAAAATATCAGGTTAATGGTCTGTTTGTTCTCCTTGGTTGTTGTCTAATCCATTGGAAGAGAAGAGACCAGTTCCTCTCCTGCTCGAATCTCGCAACCTCCTTGGAGACAAATTGTTGAAGAAAGTGACATTTTGTTGAACCTGATTAATAGTATCCTTCCTGTCTTCAATTAGCAAGTTCTTTCTGGCAGTCTGAATCATCATCTGATTTGGAGCTAGGTTATTCTTCTGTTAAGCCTTCCATGATAGTGTCATTTTCCTGATCTTTGTAGGTTGTGTCCTCTATTGTGGAGCTTGATAACTGTATGGGCTCGTTATATATTTGACAGACATATGAGCCTCTGTTCTATCCTTTTCTGCTCCCTCATGCACTCTCTCTTTAAATTTTCTCCCAATATAGCTATCATTCAATTTGGGATCCAATCCAAGGAGATGTGCATTTAGTTGACTAAAGCCATCGCCTATCTCCTTATTTTGGTTCAAACTAGTAGGTTCTGGGATTAGAGAAACTTCAATAGGAATGAAGTCTTTAGCATTGAATCTCTTCCTGTTGTTGCTCAGTTTTTGCATCTCTTCATTTGTCACATGAACTTGACTGAAATCCATGACTTGGCATTCGTCAACTTTCTCCTCTGGATATATAGATTTTTTTCCCTGTTTAATTTTTCCTTGGCCCTTAACCTTCTGGATTTGGGGTTTCTTCTTGTTCTTGGTGTTTCTTTCCTTGTCGAGTCTGGTAAGCTTCTGAGGCAATTGTGTAGAGCTGATAGTTACCTCAAACAAAGACTCAGCGTTGTCAACAGTTACAACATCCATGGTTTCATTTTCCTTCATAGTATTGTGTGTTACCACCACCGTTTTTTGCCCTTCTTTGGCTTTGTAACCTTGTTGTACCCTTCCTTGTTTAGATTGTTGGTTGGTATTGTTATTTCCTCCCATGCCAGCCTCTGTGACCTTTGTTCTCAGATTCGCGTTTCCCTTTCCCTTCTTACTCTCTATTGTTTTCCATCCCTCTTCATCAACAGCTTCTTTCATGAGCTCTTCAGGCACCATTTGATGGTTAGGGACTGCATTTGCTATTTTGGTGGATGACGCATTAGAGTTTTCTCTAGTCATCTGATGGTCTTCACATCTTTTGCTGGTATCTTGATAGTTGATTTCCTCCGTGATCTTGTTGGAGGCAACAATATTCCCGTATTTGTTTTCCTTTCTCCCTACTTCTTTTTTCAATTCTGGATGCGAAATTCTACATGTAGCATCAATGACCTCTTATTTTGCAATGTGTGCAGAACGCAGGTATGCTTTCATATTCAATATTTTGCACAACAATTTCTTTACTGCAGAGTGTTGGCCGGTTAAGAACTTCCATATTCATAGGATGAAGGTAGCAGAGATGAGGATGCTTAGGTGGATGTGCGGGCACACTAGGATAGACAGGATTAGGAATGAAGATATTCGGGAGAAGGTGGGCGTGGCCCCTGTGGATGATAAGATGCGGGAATCGAGGCTCAGATGGTTTGGACGCGGGCGGAGGAGAAGCCTTGATGCTCCGGTGAGGAGGTATGAGAGGTTGGCGGTGGTGGGTACGAGAAGAGGTAAAGGGCGGCCTAAGAAGACCTGGGGAGATGTGATCAGGCAGGACATGGCTAGACTGCAGATTTCCGAGGACATGGCCCTTGATAGGAAGGTCTGGAGGTCTAGCATCAGGGTTGTAGGCTAGAGGGTAGTAGAGCTTTCCCTACTTTATTCCCGAGGTGGGGCAGGGGTTGGATAGGGTTGATCTTAGACGACTTGCGGTTTATGTTGAGCTCACACTATTCTTGTTGTTTATCTTAGCCCCAGGCCTTAGATATTGGCTAATGTTATTGCATGTCATTTATCTTATGGTTTCTATGCTTATGTTACTATTTCTACGGTTTCTGGTGGAGTTACTAATGGATTGTCTTTTCCTGTTTCTATTTCCGTCTTCCTGAGCAGAGGGTCTACTGGAAACAGCCTCTCTGCCCCTATCGGGGTAGGGGTAAGGTCTGCGTACGCATTACCCTCCCCAGACCCCACTTTGTGGGACTTTACTGGGTAGTTGTTGTAATTTCTTTACTGCCTTCGCCGTTGATAATTTCCAGCAACACCTCTTGGACAATAGGTTTTGCCAAGTTAATCTCCACTCTAACTTTGGTTGTGGTTGGTCTAGTTATGGACATAGTTGCCTTGTCCATGATTAGAGGTATTCCCACGGGTCCAAGAATGAGGCATAAAGCAACCCATGCATAATAGTGCCAGGGGAGGTTAGGAAGAGTAATCCAGGCAGAGGTGAATGACGACTTGACATCAGGTTTGAATGAAGCTGACCGTTTTTGTATAACCATTATGCTATCCCTACCATAAGACATGTAATTTCTCGAAATTACCTCAGAGTGATCCTCTTTGTTATCGAAGTCAATAAAGACGTGATGCATATCATAAGCCCCAATCTTGATATTGCCTTTTCCAGGGGTAATTTTAGCAAATTCACTGTGTATGAGTTCTATAGAGGGCCTAATACGAGTAAACTTACCAATAATCGTCCATTTGCAGGTTTGAGCAAGTAAGTCATTCTCCTCTTTAGTGAAGGTAACCACTGGTTTTCCTCCAAACAGACCATATGGTCTGTAAGGAAGAGTAATAGAGCCTCGTCTGTTGCTTTTATCTGCGTTCCTCAACACACCTTTATAGGAGGTTTGGGATGAGGATCCAGTACCAAAATTTCCTGTATGAGAGACAACTCCATTACTAGAAGTAGTAATTCCAGAGCCTTGTATGTTATCCCCTTCTAGATTTAGGGGAGGAAAGTTCCTTTATTGTGTGATTTTGGAATTATTGGTGAAATTTGGTTGATTACCCGTATATAAGGGCTTTTGGGCAGGGAAGTTTTCTTGGTTGGTTGATAATAATTGATTGCTCTGAGGTATAGATGCTTGAATTGGGTATGATGGGTCGGGGGGACCGGTAGGTCCACCGATTGGAGCATGTGAATCTTGTCGGAAAATTGATCGAGAGAAGGGGGGAGACAGAAAGAGCCGTTAAAGAAGGAGATTAGCCGTTAGAGAAAGAGGAAAGTTAGAGAGAAGTTGCTGCTTCTCTCTCTAGATTTCTAGATTGCAGCCGTACAAAGTAATGACTTATTTGTTCCAACACAAAATATTTGACGCGCCGTACAAAGTAATGCAACTTATGTTCTGGCATCTAACTGTTGAACTAGTTATTGATTTTGATACTGGAGATTGTGGAGACCTGCAGCATCAGCCTACCAAAGAAAGAAATAAAAACTATCGTCCTTTTTCAGTAAGTTCTATATATTCATGGAACCCATCATAGAACTCCAATTCATCCATGTCCAACAAAGACAATGGAATTTCGCAATCACATCCTTTGCAAATTGACCTGCAGCATCAGCCTACCAAAGAAAGAAATAAAAACTATCATCCTTTTTCAGTAAGTTCTATATATTCATGGAACCCATCATAGAACTCCAATTCATCCATGTCCAACAAAGACAATGGAATTTCGCAATCACATCCTTTGCAAATTTTAATATCGTGTAACTTGTGCATCAATATTTATTTTATTTTCTTAAGAAGAAGCAAGAGGAAAACATTGCACGTCAGGTTAGACAAAGATAACAAAAAATAAGATGCAATTTCATAAAGCCAAATGCAACCACTGATACAGACTACTTACCTGCAACAGTTAGACTTTACTTTTCAAGATATACTTCTCTACCAATATCATATTGAGTTATCATTTCCCAATACAAACATATGTTGAGCAGTAGCGATAAATGCAAAAGTATGAATGTCTCTTTCTGCATTACATAAACACACATATGACACATATCTAAGCACTCTGGTATTTTTGCAATAGATGCATCAAAAAGGAAACTGAATATGCGCAAGATTTTACCATTAAAATTGTTGCTTTTTTTGTATTTTCTTTTAAAAATATTATAAGAGAGTTACTGTTAGACTTTTCTAGGAGGACAGTTTACAAGATAACCATGATTCGTCAGGTTATTGTCGCTATCATCACAAGATATAGTAAGTTTTTGAGCCAATAAGGGATTGAGATATGCCCCATCAAAATATTACGTAAAGGACGAGGCGTTCATATTACTGAGATAGGGTATTCAGATAATTAGTGATACAGTTAGCAGGACATTCCCCAAAAGACAAATATTCCATAAGTTACAGGAACAAGTTGAGCCTACACAGAAGCAGTTAAAGGGGAGATAAGGGAAACAAGAAACAAGTTTTTTTAGTCCAAAGGTTTCAACCTACCTCTTATCAGCTCCAGTGAATTAGAAATTATAAACTTGCTTAGTGGCAGGATCGTCTAGTCAAATGAAAGTGGTAATCCTTCAAGTGCTACCAATAATCACCACTGAACAAGAACCGTCCTTAAAATGAACTTGAAATCTGTATGGCAGTCCAAACATATCTGGAGGTTCTTCTTCACTCTAATAGGAGCACCAGGAGGTGTAACAATCAGCCGAAATGCTACAGCTAGTTTCTCACTGTGGTAGGAGATCTCTTTTTGTCTCTTTTCCACATCATGGAGATCAATCTCTACCATTGGAACATAACCAACTTTAGTCATTAACTGTCCCAACTCCTCCAATTTTGCATATATATCTTCATTTCTAGAATGGCTTCTGTCTCTCACTATAAATGTATAAATACTATCTTTGACCTCAACTCATCCCAGGTTCCTTTTTCACTCTACTATCTTTCATCAGTCTTTTTACTTTTGTAACATTTTCTCACAACCTAACTGACGAATAATGGTTTGCAAGAAGTACATGAGTGCCAGATTTCTCTGGTTCAAGATTAAAAAGCATCTCAGCAGCACATTGCCCTACCTCTAAACTCTTATGGATTCTTGCAGCACCGAGAAGAGCACCCCAGACAGATGCATTAGCTTCAAAAGGCATCTTATTTATGAGATTAATAGCGTCATCTAGTTTTCCTGTCCGGCCAAGAACATCGATCATGCAGGCAATAATGCTCTTGAGTTGGTTCAATCCCAAATGAATCTGTCATTGTGTCAAAAAACTTCTTGGCTTCTGTAACTAAGCCAACATGGCTACATGCACAAAGGACACTAACCAATGTTATGTGATTGGGAGATACGCCATCATTCAGCATCTCGCCAAATAAATGAAGCGCCTCTTTTGCATGTCCATGTTGGGCAAGTCCTCCGATCATTGCTGACCATGAAACAATAACTTTCTTAGGAACCTCAGCGAAAGCACACTTAGCATCCTTATAATTCCACATATGGCATACATGTTCACTGGGGAGTTACCAGCAAATACGTCTGACATGAACCCATATTTCAATAAAGTGGCATACGCAAGAACTATTGTAAGCGGTGTTAACATTTGAAAAAGTGAACAAACAAATAAATCATTATAATGATATGCGGTGCCATTCTTTATATTTATATCAAATATTTGTATTTTCCTTATTATCTATATATACATATTGATGAAAACTTTTGGCGAAGCGGTGTCATGTGACACCTCTTAACATAAGGTGTCTGCGCCCCTGTTTCAATAACTGAGCATGTATTTGTTTCCCCTGTTCATATGCTGATATATTTGCACATGCATTTTGGAGAGAACTGCAAATAAATGAATCTGGCTTGAGTCTCATACCTTGCAACTTCAGGTAGAGTTTCATATCATCTTTATCTTGGCCATATAGAGCATAAGCGGTTATAAGAGAGGTAAAAGATGGCAAATCTGGTACAGGGCACTCGTCAAAAGTTCCAGTTGCGTCATCCAGCAGGCTACATTTTCCGTAAGAATCAACAAGAATGTTTATGACAACTGTGTCACACTGAAATCCTGACTTCATAGAAAGTGCATGTACTTGTTTGCAGACATTAGCAGCCTGCAAGCCAGCAGCAGAGTTGAGGACGGCAAGTAAAATTGTCTGATCAGATCTAATTCCTTGGTTGTACATCTGAACAAAAAGGTCTAGACATTCATTGTCTTCCTCATTCTGTCAGTAACCAGAGATCATAGCGTCCAATGCAATTAAATCCTTCTCGGGCATCAGATCACAGATCAACCTCGCATCCTTGGTCAAATCACACTTGCAATACATATCAATAAGACCAACACTCACAAATGGATCCACTATGATACCTTTCTTTATCAAAACAGAATGTAACCCTTTACCATATTTTGGAAGCTCCAATGCAGCACAGGCCTTGAGAGCATTGATAAAGTGAACATATCAGGGAAAATTTCAGACCTCCTCGTCTGATTCAACATGTCTAAAGCCTACTGGTGAGATTCATGAAGGAAACAACCAGCTATAATAGCATTCCATGAAACAATGTCAGGCACTGCATTTCCCTCAAAAACTGTAATTGCGACCTTAAGATCTCCCCCTTTGGCATACATGCCGACAAGTGGCATTAGACGAGAAAGGATCAGAATCATAACCAAGCTTTACCAAAATCCATGAATTTTCTTTCCTAAAACAATATCTCCTAAACCAGTACAAGCATTCAGTATGTTGGATAAACTATACTCACCAGGCATAACTTCATTATCAATCATGTCATGAAACATACACATTGCCTCACTGTAAAAAGCATTTAGTGAGTAACAAGAAAACAAAGCATTCGAAGAAATAACATTTCTTTCCGGAATTTCCTCAAACAACAACCTAGAATCAAAAAGCTCGCCACATTTTGCATAGATAACAACAAAGTATTCGCGATGAAAACATCAGACTCGAACCCTGTCACCACAACAATCCCATCAAGCTGCTTTCTTGACAGAAGTTCCTTCTCGATAGAGCATGCCTTAAGCACACTAGGAAAAGTGAATTCATTACATTTAAGACCCAAAGAGTGCATTTTGAAGAAAGCCCAGATATTACCAAAACCATTCTGGGTATATCCGGAAATCAAAGATGACCAAGAAACCAAATCTGGTTCAGGATTTTCATCGATCAGTTTCCATGCATAGTCAAAGGTACCACATACTAAATAAAAATTAATTACGTGGTTCTTATGTTTACTATCATTTGATAATCCAATCTTGGTTAAATGAGCTTGGATATGAAGACCTGGGTTCAAAGACATTGTTTGGGAAAGCTGTGAAAGGAGCTTTGTGTAGGAAATATAGTTGGATATGGAGTTTCAGCTTCTGTGAAGCTTGAAAATAGCCTTTTTTGCTGTGAGTGGGAAATCTTGAAGTTGACAGTGATTTTAAGAATGGAGAAGAATGTTTGAATTGTTGGCAAATACGTTGATGAAGAAGTTTTCTTCACTGTGATAAAGGCGCCAAAGGTTTATCATGCTTGATTAGAAAACAATTGTCCAATTAAACGCGCAGGGCTATCAATGGTTCAATTAACCCTATTATTTTATAAAATTTATATCATACTAATTTTTCGGTTATTCAACAATCAAAATTAGACTTTTCGAAACAGGCCCAATCATGTCGATTTATCTTCGCCATCAGGCGATTTGGTTAATTTTCTGTATTTCTTGTAATATCATGTAAAAGTCACTAATAGAAGTAAAATACAATAACACATATATTTTTATTGGACTTAGCAAAACTGTCTAGATATTCTTACTGTTTAAAGGGTGAGGAATTATAAAAACATGAAAGATGACTAAAATATAGATCCATCAACTATTCTACAACAGCGTTGTTTGACCAAAAAGTGTAAATCTTTTATTAAACTAATTGATTTTATGTAAGAGGGAGTAAACCTAGTTAATATAATATCCCCAGATTTATAACTAGTCAACTCAAGTTAAATCGGACATTGTTGGTAAAGGGTTAAATGTGATACACATTCAATGTTTCAAGATGATTAATGAGAGAAGAATGTCAAGCAATAAATAACAATAAATGACATTAACGTAAATAAGGAGAATGATTCACCTAATATTTAATGAGGTGGATGATTCTCCCTACTGACAATGATGAGTGATAGACATATACTAGAATATTGGAACTATTCTCGGATCTGATGGAAAAAACGTGGAATAATATATAATTGAATCTCTTTAGAAAGGTAGTGTTGTATTTTTTTCCAGAGAGAAGGTCTTCTTCTCAAAAAGTGTTCTTATTAGAGAATACTACATGCCCTTTCCTTTATCTTTCTATCTATTTATATGGGACATACCCCAATCAGCCCTAAAAGTACAAGTACAAAGAATATTCAATGGAATATTCTCTTAAATATCTTATTACAAAAATTAGTTTACTCTTGAGATGGAATTACCTATTGAACTAGATTTACCCTTCTTTTTCACCCAAGCGGGTTTCCCCATGCCATAGAGTTTTGAGCAGACTACGGATCCATTCGACAATCTTTTTGATAACATATATAAACAAATAATAGCTATAGTCCAACCATTTCCCAAATTTCAAGGGTGGGATTTGTATTTTTTTGGACGAAGTTATTTCATTGTCTCTTTTTTCCCTGATGGATGAATATTAGTTTTCTAATGAATGCCTCGGCCGTTATTGATTGCTCGGCTGCGAGCCTTGTTATCTACTAGTCGACCTCGGTCACATTGTTTTCCATGATAACACTCGACGCTAAATCCCACTGAGGCAGATTTTGACCTATACAGTTAGTCCCTCCGCTTATTGATGTCGACCATGGGCGACCTCGATGAGCGGACTTTGTTAGTCATGGTTGAGGAGCTTTAGGCGAGCAGGTCGAGTAGTAGTGTTTCAGACGGGATGGAAACGTGGCTTTTCATGAGCTGCAACTCAAGGTCACGTCATTTCAAAGTGACATCATGTCATCATGCGTCATTATTACGCATTTTTCTAATACCTTGTATCATTTCCCCCGCCTCTGCCATTTCAATTCTTTAGCCGGGTAACGACGATTTTCTTTCTCGATATTGATGCATGAACTCTTATAAAAGGGATACATACCCCTTTGATTCACTCTTTGAATTCTAAAAGTTGGACCTTCATATATTCTTCTTCCTCCCTTGTTCAAAGTTCTTGTTTTCTTGGTATCACTTCATATTCTTGCTTTTACTCATTTTGGTAGCTCATTCTACTCTTAACTCTTCTGTGTTTAAACCTCTTTTATTCACAAACAAAAATGGTTAACATGTCTTCTACTTTAGGGGGTACCTGACCTGGTTCCTTTGGCAGTGTGAACGCCTCCCCATGACGATGGGGTTGCCATTGTTGCAAAAGACGAAAACTTTCTTACGGTGGAGGAAATAATTCCCCGGTCTAACTTCTCAAAGCTGCCCGAGGACGACCCTGGGGCCGTGGAATCTGAGATGGATGAGGTTGCTCTTGCTAGTTTCAAGGCAAAGTTCAAAATTCCAGCCTCATCGATCTGATCCCGGCTGGTCGTGATGTGGTGCAGATTCATCTCCCCGAATATTGTGCATTCTACGCATATCCGTTCTATGTGGGTTACTATTTTCCCCTTCTCCCATTGACGGAGGAATTCTGCCACTACTACGGCGTCTGCCCGGCCCAGCTCTCTCCTTATATCTACAAGTTCATCGGCATACTAACGAAGTACGCGGAATTGGCTGGGCGCAAGATCTCTATTCGCCATCTGATGCACCTCTCCGCGCCCAGTTTCCACAGGGGGACAATGTTGCACAACAGTCGAAGCAAAATCTTGGTAGAGAAGATGGACGATAAAGCAAATCATCGACTTTGGCTCAATTACGTCTACGTCAGGACTGAGGACGTGGTGGCAAATGTTAATGGATTTCTCGAGGTGTGGAATTTTGCCCGTAAATATTTTTACTAAGTGCTTACTTTTCTCATTTTGGGCATAGCCTAATCAATCTATCTTTTCCTTGTTCAGCTGCCCTTCATTTGGTTGTGGACATTCATGATTGGGTTAGCCAGATCTTGCCCCATACAATGGGGATTCGTTAATGTTCAGCATTTCTCAAGAAGTTGGGGCCCAAGCTTACCTGTGAATTTGCTTGTTTAAAGTATTAGTTGTTGCGGCCTTCTGGTCGCCCGCTTCTTGTTGTTTTATGGGGATTGACCTCAACCTTCTATTTCTTCTTTTGTTGTTAGCCCGGGGAACTTCAAGGAGGTCGAAGGCTCCTACTCCCGCGTTCCGCCAAGCGAACACTACAATAGGGTCTGCCCCTACTGCGGCTGCGGCCAAGCCTACCCGGTCATCCACTTTTGTTCAGCCTCTAATTCTGGCTAGATCAACTCGCCCGTCGGCGGCCTCAGTGCCGGAGACTAAGGCCTTCGTCGTGCTGCATTTAATTGATGAGTCATCACTGAGTGAGGAGGATTTGATTCCTCGCAAAAGGAGGTCGGTGGATGTTGGTGATGGAATAATTTGAGAGGAGATTGTGAGTCGACCGCTGTTGTGCTTGAAAGTGATGCAGACCTGTCGTCTGAAGTTCCGCTAACAATGGGGGCCGTGGAAATAAGGGTGGCTAACGGGCCGGGCCCGGGTCAAACGGGCCAAGTGGGCCGGGCTAAACTGGCGAGGCTATGCGGCCCCGGGCCAAACGGGCTATATGGGTGGAACCGCCCCCACGGGCCTAAGCCCACATGGGCCCCGGCTAAGCGGGCTGGGCCAGCGGGCCTAAACGGGTCCGGGCTATTTTTTTTAAAAAAATTTTATGTAAGGTAATTTCTTGTAAATCTTTGTGATATAAATATTGTAATTCATATTTAAACACAAAAAATAGTAAGTTTCTTCAAATTAATAATAATAGTACTTCAAACTTGCACTAACATTGCATAATAAATTAATAGTACATCAAATTAATTTAACAAACTACAACATTAAGCATAATACGTCTAATTAAATTAAAATAACACAAGTTTGAATTAAACTTAAAATATTAGATACGAATGTCTTGAGGACGCGCTTGACAAGACTTGATTATATGCCTCTTTAAAGAGCCTGTGCCCTCCACCTTTCGCCGAGTGAAGACAAAACCACAGTGGTTGCACGATATCGTGTAAGTTTCTTCATTTTCTTCTACCAAATTATAGCGTTCCCGAACAAATGGGGTAATTCTAGAACCATCGGGCATGATTTAACTTGAATTGAGAATTTGAGTAGAGAGAGATTGAGAGAGATTGATGATTTTGTGAGTAAAAATGAAAGAATGAGGGGGTATTTATAGTTGAGAATAGGGAAAAAGTGTAATTATAAAAAGCTTGGGGTTAAAACAAAGTTTGGGGACCAAATGGCTATATTTTAAACATGCAAACGGCTAGTTTTTGAAATATAGTCGTTGGTTATTTAATTTTTTTTATGTATTTATATTATATTATCTAAGGCAATTTATTGTAAATTATATTA
>ML261368.1:0-32698 GCA_005239495.1 Nicotiana undulata | reverse complement strand
GAATCGCATTTCGAGCCCAGAGATCGCATACCGCAACAGAAAGTTGAGTCAAGTTTAATGAGTGAAATGCGGTCGAATATGCGATCGCATATCTCAAATGCGGTTCGCATTTGAGTCGCATCACCATCCGATGCCTGAAGCTACATTGTAAATGCGACTCACGAATGCGATCGCACATCACTAATGCGGACCGCATATCTCTAAGGCGATGAACCTCTGGGACCTAGGGTTTTGATATGCGATGAACAACGTGAAGATGTGAATCGCATCCCTGTTATGCGACAGGAATGTGATCGCATATCGGCCCGACAGGGGTGTTTTTGTCCACTTTTCACTCGAATTTTTTGGCCCACTATAAAAAGCATACTTTGGCAACATATTAGGGATCGAACTTTGGCATATCCTTGGACATATTTTGAGCTCTGTAAATATATTTTGAGTAGAGAAGAACAAGTATTGATTTGTGGGTTTGCACACACACTTTGGATTTTTAGATTTCGACATTGTGGTAAAGTTTTCTTTAGCCATTGGTGTTTATTTCTTCATTTCCTTGCTTTATATTTTATATCTAAGTGTGTAGTATTTTTCCAACACTTGAATATGGTTTATGGGAAAATTCATATTTAAAGTGTGGATTAAATACCTTGTTGTGCTTATGTATTGAATGATTTTCATATATTTATGAAGTGGGTCTTTGTTATTTTAATTATTCTTGTTCTTTAATGTTTCCAAAGGGATTAGCAAACCCTAGGACTCGCCCATTAACTCCGAATTAGTTTTGTAAAAGATTATTTGGGGTTGGAAAGATTAATTAGAAAGAACTTGAGGATTTAACCCTCATTTTATAGATTCTACCTAGGGATAGGCTTGAACTACTATGTAGCCAAACTCGGAAGTGCTTAATCTCCTAATTGGGTTAGGGATAATTCAATTAGGAAGTCTTGTTAGTCTTTGGGAAAAGCTAATTAAGAAATGTTATCCGTGGCTAATTAACATTACCCGCTCATATTTGTAAAATCGTGAAATACATTGGATCGTTACTCGAGTGTAATACCCGAAGCATCGATACTTGTTGCCATCGATCATTTTAATTGCTTTCTAGGTTAGTTTATATTTTCGCATTTAGTTATAAACAATTATCAAAAACCCAAAATCGTATTTGTTTGGCACTGTGCGATAAGTGATAATTCTCTAGCATTCCTAAACGCCCTCATATTGTTTTCTGTGGGATTCGACCCCAACCTTGTTGGGTTACTATATTTGACAACGATCGCTTACATTCTTTTAAGGTGTAAATTGAGCGTATCAATGACATGACCCGAGAAGCCTATGACCCGTCATTGGTTTGACTTTTCCGCTCCTCAAGCATTGCCCATATGACTTCTATAAATACCTCGCTTGCCAGCCATTCATACTTTTACAATCATTTTCAAGTTTTAGAGTTATCCCCCAACCTCTTCTGCATTCATCTCACTTATGTGTTTGTTTCTTCATCTTTTTTCTCAGTAACTTCGTTATAGTTATGGAAAAGACTTCTAAAACGGTGCCTCAGAAAGAAGGTACCTCCTCTTCTGCACTCCCGTCTAAGGGAAAAGCAAAAACGCCATCGAGCATCGAACAATGCATCCCCGGTGACTTTGAAACAATTTCTGACCTTACCATCGATAAACCCCTTTCCACACCGGGCCGTTGTGAGCCCATGTCATGATATATCAACATAATATCCAAAGTTGAGAGGGTAAAAATAGATTGTCGATGGGGGGAGGCAGTTCAAATAGAGATCCCCAAAGCTGAGGAAAGTGTAACAACTTACAAAGCGGGCTTCCTCAGCGTATACACATGCCCCTTCACCCTGGGTCCCGTGGATTCTTCCTCTCCACTAATAGACCCGGTGATTCTTGATTTTTTCTACTAATACCGAGTGACGCTCGGTCAGATTTACCCTTCATTTTGGAGGATTGTGTATATGTTGTGATATTTCCCTAATCGGATCGAGGAGATGACCTTCACCCTCGACCATTTAATAAGATTGTACAGCCCCCACCTCTTCCAAGGGGCTTTAGTCAAGCTTCAACATCGGTCTATGAAGACGTTCATCGCAAGCATCGATGAAGACAAGGTGTCACACCCCCCTTTTTCTTCTCCTTGCGGATAGCCAGGGTTTTCGACATTATTTGGACAACTCGTTTCCTTTTGGGAAAGGGATATAAAGAGTTGAAGAGTCGACACCTAATGAATTAAGGTGCGTTAGGGCACCTATTACGAGTCACTTACTAAAAAACCAATTGATAGTACCAGATATTGGGTAAGGGCTTGAAGTTATTTCAGGGGGAAGGTGTTAGGCAACCCTCGAAGCCCACAACAGTGGGTCCCGACCAAACTTACTTTGTGAATTTGTCAAGTAGCAAATAAGCAGTCTAAGAACATATATGTAAGAAACTAGAAATAAGCTTTTAGAATATAAGAATTCTAAGCACACATATGTAAAAGGAAAAGGGGTCGTAGGTTGTTTATCCTATAGGATCATATCCATGAAATGCCCGGTAATCACTCATCAATGAGAGGGGCTACACGTTGCATTAGCACACAGGTCATCATATCCTTTCTATCCATTATCTCACCTCTTAGTGGCTATTAAGCGAGTTTTTATTAACGAACTCTAAGCGTGTTGTTACCCGTCCATTCCTTGTGGTCCTGGAGGAGTTTAGGACCTCTGGACTTGGGCAGTTCTAGACAATCCTAAGGTATTTAAAAGGCAAAAATCTAGATACAAACAAATAACATGTAGGACAAGCAAACATGGGAAAAGCAGTTAAAAGGCTCACGTTTACCTCCACATGTATATAGGCAAATAAACATCACGTCTCAAACACACATTCATGTAATTGTTTTTAGAAAAATCCTAAGACAGGATGTCTAGGTGAACATCAATACACAGAACATGCAACACTGTTTCAAAACTCGATGGAAAGGTCCTACTCAGTTTTCCTACTGATTTTTAAAACTTGTAAGACTTAACCAGTTTTAAACACAATCAAAAACGCAGTTTCTAGTTTTACATATAGACATTAGTCACCAAATGCATGCCTAGGCGTGGTAACATACGCAATCATAATTTACAGAAGCCGCTTAACAATTTTGAAATTGTTCAACCTATGAACATGCTGATCTAGGTGATACAGATTATAACATATGATTTATACCAATTTGTGTTTAGAGACATGATACCTATATGTGAGGTTGTTTTAAACCTTTTCATGCACAGTTGTTTATTTGAATAGAAATAGACAATGGTTTAAACAAATGCAAACAGAGTTCCTAAAAACATGGTATCTAATGCATATAGGAATGACAATTTTTATTAATATTATTTAATAGCAGGACGTCTATGTGACAATATTCGCGTAGGACCGGGAATTGAGCATGCAACATGCTGAAGTAGTAAATGTGAAGGCCCTAAACAGGATATATAATGCACATATTTAACATGGTTTGAATGAAAATGAACACACTAATCCTAGAACATGGTTTCTAATGCGGATTTGCAGAATATAAAGCCTATAGCATGTTCTCTACCCAACTTTAGCCATAGTATCATACAATTACCCTCCCTTTTTCACTAGTCACTCCAATATCTATTTACAAATAATTATTACAGACCAATGATTGAATAAATTACACAAATGAAATATAAATTAAACTATAGGGAGCCTGAAGTAGGCCCAAAGCAAACCTGGAAATGCCTGGCCTGCAATAGTCTCAAATGCCAAGGATTTCATAACCCAATTCATGTCCAGGTGTGTCAGAGTTCCTTAAGGATCTCAAGGATCCCGGGCAATGTGTGCTAGAGTTTAGAGGTATCTCAATAAGATCCCAAGGAAGTACATACACTAGAGGGACAGAACTTATTGACATAAGAATAAAGTGAGAGTGCTTGACATAGTTTGAAGAGTTTTTTGACAAGAAGACAATACTGAAATGACTCTAAAAATAAAGAGGATTTTCTAAAAATAAGAACTAATTTAGTAGTAGAGTTTGTGAAAGGTATAAACACTTTTGAGAATCAGCAAACATCCTAGTCGATTATAGAACAATTAGGTCCAGCATCAATCGACAACATATTTCACATAGGGATAGTGGGGTTGGGGACACATAGGGTACACATCATTGTTAAGGAAAGCATGTAAACAACAAAGTATAGAGCACACTTAGGAGTCTCATAGCATTAATAGGTTAGTCATGACAATAGGTAGTTGAGACATATAGCACGGATCACAATAAAGCCATATTGAAAACACCTAAACATTGGATAGAATCAAGCAAACAACTGGAGTTACCTTGTGAGCCTAGATAACTTAGCATGATTTCATTAGTAAAGCAAAGTAGGCAGGAGCTTAAATGAGCAGGTATCACACAAGCATTCATCATGTATACATTCTAATCACATGCTGATCAAACAGATGCTAGATAAAGCAGTAAATAGGCATGCTAAATAGGACAATAAACAGGAACAAGAATGAAACTCAGTGCTGAAAAACTAAGGCAGTAATTAAACACATAGGGTTTAGGCTTTAAAATTAATCAAAAACATACAAGTTAAGGAAACAGCACACAGAATGTAAAGCAGATGTTGTGCAATAGCTAGCCTAGGCTTACAGACGGCTAGACCACTTAGTATTACAAGTAGCAAAGAAGAACAGAGAGCTTTTAGAGTGTAAGAATGTTTTGTGAACTAATGTTCGTCTCCCTAGAAGTGAGAATAGGGGAGAGTATACGTAGTAGTTAGGAGCAAAACAGAATAAGGAAAAGAGATCAATCATTCAGCAATTAAGGAAACTTACAGAATCAATTATGCACAAATCAGTATAGTCTCCCTTAATTAAGGGGTAATTACCCAACGGTAAAGGGCAAGACAATATTTAAGGAAAGAAAATCAAGTAAATATTAATTATAGAGTGGGCAATTAGGGGTAAATAAACAGGAGTTCAATTAAGGAAACAATCTTGAGGAATCAGTAAGTATCCGGCTAATCAAATAACGTAAGAAAATAATTACAGGTGTAAAAAAGGGAAATAATCAAAAATCAGCTCATGGATTTTAACAGGGCAAATCAGTGAATCAAAACTCGAAAAATAACACAGATTTTAAAGGAGAAAAATATAGGTTTCCACAAATAAACACATAGGCTAGATACAATTTCATAAACACATAGAAATCAGTCAAAAAAGCAAACCAGGAGCCCTAATAGAGACATACTAGGGTAAAAATAACAATACATCGATTTAGGCTAAAGGAAAATCATGAGAATCAAAGTACATAATGAAACAATGCATAAGTAACACGGTCAAACTCAGAATCAAAGCAAAAATATCAGAAAATTATGGTCACCTGCGAATAAAGATACTACAAGCATATATTGTGCGGAAATTTAAACAAGATGCAGCTTCCCTTCGGATTATGAAAGTTGTCTTCGGATGGTTGAGGATGACGTCCTTAGACAATTATGTCCTGGGACATGAGTTATTCAGTTAGAGATTCGCATGCCATGAAATGATGTTCTCGGGCCATGAAAATGGTGTTTCCGAACTATGACGCCTTTGATAATGATATGCAAGTTTGAGAGATCCTCAGGGCATGACATGGTGTCTTCCGGCTATGAGGATGATGCCTTTAAACTATGACGCCTTTGGACAAGTTAGCGATATTTCAGCCCATGAGATGCAATAATATTATGTCAACAAGACGAGGCTTAGTCTTGTGAAGTTGAGGACAGAGCTTAGCCCGAAAGAAGAGTAAAGTAGATAATGTCGGAGAGACAGTGCTTAGTCTCGGTGAAAGAATGTAAATTGGAGGCAGATCTTAGCCTCAAGCAGGTAGGGAGACAGAGCTTAATGTCATGCAAGATGTGGGACAGGTCTTAGTCCCATGCAGGTGAAGGCAGAGATTATCCTTATGCAAATGTGGAGGTACATCTCAACCTCATGTAAATGCGGGAAATGGCTTAGTCCCATGCAGATGAAGGAGGATATTAGCCTTATGAAAATGGAGGAAGAGCTTAGCCTCGTGCAAGATGTGGGATAGGTCTTAGTCCCATGAAAATGAAGGCAGAGATTAGCCTTATGCAAATGGAGGCAGAGTTTAGCCTCATGCAAGATGTGGGACAGGGCTTAGTCTCATGCAGATGAACACAGAGATTAGCCTTATGCAAATGGAGGCAGAGCTTAACCTCATGCAAGATATGGGACAAGGCTTAGTCCCACACAAATGAAGGCAGAGATTAGCCTTATGAAAATGGAGGCAGATCTTAGCCTCATGCAAGATGTGGGACAGGGCTTAGTCCAATGTAGATGAAAGCAGAGATTAGCCTTATGCAATAAATAGAATAAATAGCATATAGTTGCAGAATTTCTTAGCTGGTAGAAGATTTCAGTATTGCGGTTGTTGTGAAGGTTGTGACTTTGAGGCATGTTTATTCTTTGTTCCTGCATCCAAAGAAAAATTGTGAGTTCTATAAAGGGGGAGGCCGTTTCGTGTCTCCGTCGACTTGCTCAACTTGCTTTGCTTGATCTGAAGATCCTGTTCAAATCATCGAGGTAGTGTTTGCTAAACAGAGCTATTTTTTGCAAGCAAGCATACATGGTTTTGTAAAGACATAGTAAGAAATATATTATAAGAATTTTAGATGAACCGACGACTGTGTCAAGACCCAAGACATTGCAACCTTTTTTCGCTATCAAATTTTGAGGGTCCTCCTCAAAATTCTGCCCCAGTAAGCTGGATTGACGTCTCTGATTGTTGTACATGCTGCGATTGGCTAAACTTGCTTCAGAATTTTGAGGGTCCTCCTAAAAGTTCTGCCCTAGTTTCCAATTATGGGGGAAAGAATATTTTTATTGAATTGTGACCGAATCGATAGGGCTGGCTACGTATCCCCTCTTAAATGGGAATTAGGTCGAGCGTAGTTCATTTTACATTATTTGACAAAAGTATAAAGGATTACACATAGTATCGCTTGATTTCATCTGAGTTGATCGGTTTTGGACAAGCTTCTCCGTCAATTTCTACAAGTATAAGAGCTCCTATACGGACCTTGCCAGTTAGGAGAGAATTTTCCTTTGGCTTCATCTTGATGTGGAAAGATCTTTTTCAACACCAGCTTCCCCGGTGTGTACTGTCACGGCTTGAAACATTTGTAGAAGGCTCTGGACATTCCGTTCTAATATAGTTGTCCATGACACACTAGTTTTACCCTTTTTCCGTATATGAGAGCTAGTTGCTCCTAACAACTCCTTACCTATTCTGCATCGCTGAGCTCACCTTCTTGTATGATCCTCAAAGAAGGGATCTCCATTTTGGCAGGAATAATAGTTTCTGTACCATAAACCAATAAGTAGGGAGTTTCTCGGTTGATGTGCGGACTGTGGTGCGGTATCCCAGTAAGGCAAATGACAGCTTTTTGTGCCACTGTTTGTGATGTTCTACAATCTTTCTCAGTATCTTCTTGATGTTTTCATTGGCGGCTTTCACAACTCCATTCATTTGAGGTCTATAGGCTGTAAAATTTTTGTGTTATTTTGAGAGTCTCACACATGGACTTCATTAGATCACTATTGAGATTGGAAGCGTTGTCATTGATGATTGATTCTGGAACTCCTAATCGACAAACAATCTGGTCGTGGGACAAAGTATGCCCCGACTTTCTTAGTCACTACTTTGTAAGAAGCTGCTTTGACCCATTTGGTGAAGTAATCAATTACTACCAAGATGAACATGTGCCCATTTGAGGTGGTGGGCTCGATCGGACCGATGACAACCATTCCACAAGCGGCGAATGGCCTAGGTGAGCTAGTTGCATTAAGTTCATTTGGCGGTACTTTTATCATGTCTGCTTGTACCTGGCATTGGTAGCATTTCTGAACATACTGGATGCATTCAGTCTCCATGGTCATCCATAAATAACCGGCTCTAAGTATCTTCTTGTCCAAGACAAAGCCATTCATATGCGGGTCGCAGGTTCCAACATGTATCTCCTCAAGTAGTTTGGAATCTTCCTTTGCGTCGACACTCCTTAGAAATCCCAAAGCATGTGTTCTTATGTACAAGGTTCCTCCGTTGTGGAAGAAACTGTTGGACAACCTCCGAAGCGTACATTTCTAAGTATGATTCGCATATTCCGAGTATTCTCCTTTTGCCAAATTTTCTTTGATGTCATGGAACCAGGGTTTCCCATTTGTTTCTTCTTCAACATGGACACAATATGCTGGCTGGCTATGGATCCTTACCGGAATAGGATCAATGAAGTTCTTGTCTGGATGTTGTATCATGGATGTCAAAGTGGCCAATGCATCGGCAAACTCGTTCTGAATACTTGCAACATGCAAGAACTCTATCTTCGTGAACCTCTTTTTCAATTCCTGCACATGGTACAGATATGGCAATATTGTGAAATTCTTGGTGGCCCATTCCCCTTGTACCTAGTGCAGAAGCAAGTCTAAATCACCGATTACCAGCAGCTCCTAATTATTCATGTCAATGGCCATGTTAAGTCCTAGTATGCAAGCTTCATACTCTGCCATGTTGTTGGTCCAGTGAAATCTGAGTTTGGCAGATATCGAATAATGTTGGCTTGTTTCCGATACTAAGATTGCTCCAACGCCGACTCCTTTGAAATTTGCTGCTCCGTCAAAGAACATCCTCGAGCCATCATAGGATTCAACAATGTATTCTCCTATGGACATTACTTCTTCATCGGGAAAATATGTTTTCAAGGGTTCGTATCCTCCTCCCACATGATTTTCAGCAAGATGATCTGCCAGTGTCTGTCCCTTGACCGCTTTCTGAGTCATATAGGCGATGGTGAACTCACTCAGCAGGATTTTCCACTTAGCTAGCTTGCTAGTGAGCATGGGCTTCTAAATGATATTATTCAAGGGATCCATTCTCGATGTGAGGTATATCATGTAGGCACAGAAGTAGTGCCTCGGCTTCTGAGCTACCTAGGTCAGAGCGCAACAGGTACATTCAACAGGGAGTATCGTGCCTCATATGGAGTGAACATCTTACTCAAATAATAGATAGATTGTTCCTTCCTCCCTGTCTTGTCATGCTGCCCAAAACACAGTGGAAGGCTCCATCTAGTACTGCAAGGTAGAGTAATAAGGGTCTACCTAGCTCTGGCGGAACCAAAACTAGTGGTGTCGATAGGTACTCCTTTATTTTGTCGAAGGCCTTTTGACAATCCTCTGTCAATTTGGTGTCGGCGTCTTTCTTTAACATCTTGAAAATTGGTTCACATATGACTGTGGACTGGGCTATGAACCGGCTGATGTAATTTAGCCGTCCCAGAAAACTCTTTACATCCTTCTTATTCGTTGGCGGTAGCAGTTCCTGGATGGCTTTGACTTTTGATGGATCCAGTTCTATTCCATGGTGGCTGATGATGAACCCAAGCAACTTTCTGACAGGGACTCCGAATGCACATTTTGCGGGATTTAATTTCAAATTGTATTTTCGCAACCTGTTGAAGAACTTTCTTAAGTCTATTATATGATATCTGGCCTTCTTGTACTTGATGATGACGTCGTCCACATACACCTCAATTTCCTTATGTATCATGTTGTTGATACCCAATTTTTTCTCAATTTTTTTTTAATCTGTATATATACCTTCAAAATCAGGTTTTCATAACAATTGGTATTTTTCTGTAATTTTCCCGTATTTTTACTAATTTATTTAAATTTATCCAGTATTTTTTATTTCTAATAATTAATTATAAATTGCATTACAAAAGATTTCAAAAGCATCCCTTAGCTTAATATATTATTTTTGGTCCTATTAAGACCAAGTTATTTCATAATTAGCCAAATTGGCACTATTTGGCTATAATTGCAATAACTTTACAATTATAACCTAATAATATGTTTTATGCTATTTTTACTCAATAATTAGTAACTTATATTTGTAAATATTGATTAATCATTTTAATTAAATCTATTAAGCATCAATTTTCATTTTTACAATTTTTCACTATTTTTATAAATTATTTATTTATTTTTATTGTATATTTAATAGTTGGACACTTTTATTTTAAATCCTAGCCTAATTAAATCCGGACCCCTAACCCATCTAATTGACCCAATAACCTAGCCTAGTCTTAAATCCTACCCGGCCCAAGCATTTATCAATCTGAACCGTTGATTAATTCAAATCAACGATCCAGATTCCACATTCCTTAATTAAACCTAGGTGACTACCCTCCCCCGTCTCATTTCCCCCTCTCATTTCTCACTCAGCCTTCTCGAAGTTCTCTCATCTCTCTCCCTAAATGCTCCATCTACTGAGCCCTGTTCTCCCTCTCCGGCCACCTGCTCGCCAGAAACCATAGTGGTCTCACCTCCCACCAACCTTATGGCTCCATCCTTTGCACTTGTGTCACCATTCGAGGACCTCAAGTTAAACAGAGGCGGTTCACTCACCTCCATGATCTCATGCCGTTTTCAAGACACCCATGGCCATTCGAGTAAGATCTTTACACCCTCCGGTTAAAAATCGGTAAGGCTTTGAGTCTCTTCTTCTCTTTGGATTTTCTCTTGAAACCCTAACTTTAAAACCTTCCAACCTTTCTAGATCTGTAACAGATCTATGTGTATTTTGAGGTTTTTACATGTTTTCTTCAAGAAATCTCCTTGTTTTCAAATGATTTCTTCACTGATCTTAAGTGTTTTCTATTGTGTTTGAACGATTCTCTTATGCTTTCCCTTGTTATAAAGTTATTATGCTAAAAGCCCTAATTTTTAAACTATCTATGATAATAGGCTCGATTAATCTGTACGTGTACGTGTTTCTCATGAACATTTTGTGCTTTCATGTATGTTCTATGTACTCTTGTGCTCTAATTATTGTTAGGATTTCTGAGTCTCTACTGTTCCTTTAATTATCTACTTAGGGTTTCTCTAATTTTTGTTCACCATGTGCTATTTATCGTTTACTAAGTCTGATTAGTTGTTTTATTGATTTTTACATATCAATCTCTACTGATTTCGTGTATTTTCCTTAAGACTGTGATATTTCCTTTAAGTAATGCTGCTTTTCTGACTTGGGTGATATTCTCCTTAATTGGTATTGGTTCCCTGTGGTTTGAATCTCATTCGATATTCTCTTGACTGATTCCCAGAATTAAACTATATTTTTTGCCTTATTTTTATGTATAAGCGTGCTGTCAATTACTGTTATATACTTTCCTTACTTGATACATCCTGTATTCAGTCCTAATTGCATGCCATATACTTTTACTACTCATGTTATTGTAAAAATTAGTTTTCAATTGATTTATTTCCTTGTGTTAACACTACTTGTGTCCGTTTGAACTATGACTCCCTAATTAAAGGGAGTTCGTGTACTAATTGATCCTAATGGTGATTATTTCCATAATTGTTCTATATTAGTAGTTGTTACCTTATTCTTCTGCATGTCTTAAAACTATAAATACTCTATTCATTCATTAGCATGACACGAACAAAAATATGTTGTTCTGAACTCTCTTACACACACACATACTCTCTCTTGCTCCTGTTGTTGTTTACTTGCTATTCGCAGTCGGCTGCAAGCCAAGACTGAATAATTATACACTCTACTGCTCTGTACTTATTCTCCCTTAAACTAGTATGTCTTCAGTTTAATTTAAGGCCTCAAAAACAACATGTATCTGTTTGTATTGCAATTCCTTTTGTTTCTACTACGCTTTTACTTGTGGTTTTGTTATTTACCTTTCAATTAGCATGCCTACTTATTATTTTACCAAGGTGATTACCTCTTCCCTTTAGTTTCATCATATTTATTGCCTTTTGTATGTTTCACTATGGTTCTTCCTTACCCCTGATTCCCAGCACACTACAAGCATGCACTATATGTCACTTAGTTACTGTTTAATCCTGGATACATGCTATACTCATGAATCCTCCCCTCGAGCCTATATGTAACTCTGTTTGTTATATGTTATCCCCTATTTTACATTCCCTAAATTTGATTCTGTTAAGTTCCTAGCATGAGTACTTTTGTGACCAAAACATTATGTGGTCATTTAAGTTCTGTACAAGTCTGTATTACCTTAATACTTATCTGATGTTAACTTGTATGCAAACCTGTTTTCATGTGTGGCCTACTTGTCCCCAATCCCTTATTCCCTGTGTGTGACTGTTTCCCTGTACTATGTATGTTGTCTTGGTCCTGAGTTGTTGATTGTCCTACTCCATTTCTTTTCAAATTATTTTCACTAATGTAGATTCTCCTGCTGTTTCAAAAACCTATTTTCTAATAAGCAATTTTCAGAAACTGTTTTTCAACTCAACTCTATCAAAACTATGTAAGGCACTCTCACATATACTCTTAGAAGTCTAGGTTCTGCCTCTTTAATGTGTGACTGCTTAGGGATCCCTATGAGATCCCTCTTAACTCTAACACATTAGAGCTTGCTCTTCCACACTGCACTTACTCAATATGGTTATGGAAATCTGGGTGTGAGCATTTTCCGGGATCCCTTGAGACCCTTTGGGAACTCTGACACACCTGGATTATATGAAAGGCTGTGAATATCAATGGCATTGAGAAGTTATGAAGATTTTGGGCCTATAAGTAGGCTCCCTATAGTATAACTTCTTCTTTTTCCTATTTCAGTTATGTTATTTATGCAAAATGGCCTTTAATAATTATTGTAAACAACTCTTTGGGGATGGATAGTGAAAATGGAGGGCTAACTATGCATGATTTAGCTATTAGAAGGGTAGAAAACATGCTACTAGGCTTTTATTCCCTATCTGCACAATAGAAATCATGTTTAGGCTCATATGTTCCATTCATGCATTAGAAATCATGCCTCTTAGGTCCTATGTCTACTGTTTTAGCATGCATATTTCACTGTCGTATAATTTAGAAAATCATGTGCTAGAGAAAACCTTGTAATAATCAATTTTCTACAATCATGTTATATGCTGCCATGTACACTTAAAGATCCTACTTTAGGATAAAAAAACACTAATAAATAAGTCATCTTCAAATCCTCTGCCTATTATGAAAGCACGTACAAACGATGTACATTTATGCATTTTAAAAAAGAAAATCCTGCTTAGGTTCTGCATATACATCATCGTTGTGCATTAGATACCACGTTTAGGTTTGATTCATACTCGTTTAAATACACCTAGTGTGACTACTTGTCGGGCCCCCTTTTTCTATTGCACGGGTCAGGTACGGAGAGATCAGGTTTATTACATTTTTGGACAACTCCTTAAAGTAAAGGTTTAAGGAAGAGTCACCACCTAACGATTTTTATGGTGAGTTAGGGCACCTAGAGTAAATAACTCATGAACTAGTTTGCATTACCAGATATTGGGTAAGGACTTGAAATTATCCCCAGGGGAAGGTGTTAGGAACCCCTCAAGATCCACAACTGTGGGTCCCAGCCAAGAAATTTTGTGAATTTGGACGATGAACAAGTAGCAAGCAAGGTTTACATAAGAGGGGATTTCAAACAGGTGTGAAAATAGTTAAAGGTTTTGGGAAAATATTAGAATAAACATTTGAAAAGAAACTGTCCTAGGTTTAAAGTAATACGGATCACATCTATGCAATACCCGGTATGTCACGCCTCGAAGAGGGGCTACACGTGGTATTAGCGCACCGGTCATCATATCCGTATTCTACCCTTCCCACCCCGTAAAGGTTATTTAAAACGCGTGTGTTGGTCACGAATTCGTATCCCGTGCTATTACTCATCCCAACCTTTAAGTCCTGGAGGGTATTTAGGACTACTATCCCTACGCGGTGAGTACTAGGCTGAACCCTTAGGTTTAAAGTACAAAATGCTAAGCGACATACATAACAAGTAGGACTACATGTAAGGCAACACGTAAGGCAAATAAAGGCTCACAGATCCCTCCACAAGTAAGCATGTAAGTAGCACGTCTCAAGCACAGCTAAAGTCTTAAAGACAAGATTTAAAACAAGAGTTTTTGAGTTGAAAAATCAGTAGGTTTCAACAGTTTTGGTAAGTAACTAATTCCTTGGAAACTTAGTAATAAAGCAGGAAATACGATTAAAACAGAGTAGTTTAAAGAGGAGTGATTGAATTTAAAAGGTCCAGTAATTCAAAGATAGTAGCAAGATTTAAAAGTGCACATCATTTTAGATGAAGTTTTCAGTAAAAGTAGATGAAGAACTTCAGAAAATTAGTAAAGTAAAATGAAAGAGTGATTCACAAAGGGCCAGTAACTTTTAAAAGATCCAGCGGTTCAGAGCGGAGTAGAAATCAGTAGTTTAGTAAAACTTTAATAAAAGGAGATGAGTAAACTATTTCAGAAAATAGGGCAAGGGTTCAAACCGAATGACTTTTGGAAAAGAGTGAACTGACTCTGAAATCCAGTAACACACAGAGCAGCAATCCAATAACTTAATTAAATAGAAAATGAATGCATGATTTACAGCATTAGTATTTGAAAAGCAGTGGGGTAGGAATTTTTTAGAAAATAGGGTGAATTTTAGAAAGAGATAAAACAGGAGTGGAAAGCATCAGAGTTTAGGAATTTCAAAACAAGGGACTGATTGGTCCTAATTCCAGCTAAGTGAAACACTATTAGGTTTTGGTTTTAATAGTGTATTAGGCCTAAGGTTTCCCTAGGCGTTCGTATACATTGCCTATATCTTTAAAAGTGAGCATGCAGACTTCAGTTCCAATTTTAAGAGAGGTGATGCTATATTTTTAGATTGTTTCAACCAAATGACCACATTTTAGCGAGATTATCAGATTAGATACAGGCTAACTAGGTGTTCAGAAAAACTTGACACAAATATGCTGAAAGGTAAGGTCTTAAAGAACATGATATCTAATGCTCACAAAGATACCTAAATACATGGTTTCTAAATGTAATGCTTACGGAAATGCAATGGCCGTACATTATATCATTTGTTGTAGTTATTAGCTGTGAACAGGGCTTATAAAATGATAGGAACATAATAGACATGCTGAAATAAAGAACCTAAACATGATTTCTATTGCATGATGTGCATGTCCTGAAAAGGATACTATTGCACACATAGGGAAATAAATCCTATAGTCATGATTTCTACCCGTTACTATACGAAACATGCATAACCCCTTCCCATATCCACTATCCATCCCCAATTATTCACGTAAAAATTATTACAGACCATTGTTGCATAAATTACACAAAGGAATAAGAAAATTAAGAAGTTACACTATAGAGAGCCTAACAGTAGGCCCAAGTACCAAATCCAACATGCCATATGCCAAGACCTCTTGTAACCCAGGTGTGTAAGAGTTCCTAAGGATCTCAGGGGATCCCAGGAAGTGCTCACACCCAAGTTCCCTAGACAAGAATGAGTAGGTGTAGTGTGGAATGCCATCCTTGTGTGTCAGAGTTCAATGGGTACTCAGGGGTCCCCAAGGCAGTGCTCACACGAAGGGGGTTGAATCTAAAGTCTAAGAGTAGTGAGATGTGCTTGTAATTTAAAAGAGTTGAGTTTGAAAGTAGTTTGAAGTAACATTTTTGAAATATAACTTCAGAGGGCAATTTAAGAGTTTTATATAAAACGGTTTACAAAGGAGCCAAGCAACCACAAACTGGGAAAGAGAGTTAGGACAAACAATTCTTATGACAACAATAGAATAGAGTTGTAGGTTTTCAACTAATTATAACATAGTTATCACAAGGCATCACATATTGTGGATTAGGAGTAGTATCATGTGACACTTAGACATCAGGGGTGCATTCTCATAGTATTGAGAGTCAGACAAATGATGCAAACACATAAGGAAATGCTGGTCATGCTGAGACAAGAAACAGTAATCATAGGACAGGAGCAAGTATAGGAGTCAAGCAGAGTCATGGTGAATCACATAAGGGGAGCAGGAAGCATACTAGACTAAAGTGAAAAGGAAAATAACAGAGACATGCTAGTTGCATGCTTGACAATAGAACCATAAGTAGAAGCACAAAAGGAATAACAAGTATATTAACAGGAACTGAAACATATTGTGTTGGGGTACTGTAAACTTAAATTAGGGACATACCAGTCAAGGGATATAGCACAGCAAAATGCAAGGAGATGGTGCAGCAAATAGTGATATGCAGAACAACAGAACAACAGCAAGATAGTAGTGCACAGACGCAAGAGAGCAACAAGGATTACTCAGTCTTGGCTTTTAGCCGACTGAGTATTCAATAACCAATGTAAAGAGCAAGAATGGATGTGTATAGAAACAAAGAGGTTTCAGAACAATGTTAATGTTCTGAGTTTGAGTATGCTTTAGTGACATGCAATGTAAAATGTGTGTTTTGATATCAATGTTCTCAATATCTCAGTGTGTCCTATGAAAGAGAGAAGGCAGGGTATATATAGTTTTGAAAACGATTAGTAACATAAGGTAAGAAATAATAGTTTAACATAGTTATAGAAGTAATATTCAGTCATAATCAATCAAAGGCCTGGTCTCCCTTTGATTAGGGAGTCACAATTCAAATGGCACAATTAGGACTAAATAAGGAAAAGAATCAAGGTGTAAACTGACCATTTATCATAACAGGAGCAGTAAAGCATATAGCAAGTAGTTATGTCTAGGTACATAGCACATTAACTAGGGAGGGTATATGTCAAACAAATCAGTAGCATATTCGTGTCCATAAATAGAGCATAGTACAATCTAGTTATAGAAATTAGTCACAGGAATCAAGAATGGAATTATAAATCAAAGGGCTTAACGACAGTATCACACAAACAAGGAAACAATTCAAAAACTAGTACGGATTAACAAGGAAAATACACAAAGTCACTATTTAGGGAAGACATCATAGGTCTAAGGAGTTTACCCAAAAATCAGTATAAATCACTATGTGAACAATCGATAGAGAAAATAGTCAGTCTTACTAGACGTTTCAACAACAAGTATTGAACAAAATCAGAGAAGCCCTAAGAAACCATTTAGAGAATCAGCTGGAGATAGCAACGAATTAAAGCGAGAATCACAAAGAACGCACAGATAGTTTCATAGGAAACGAATACACATAGTCATGCAAATAAAAGACAACCTAGAAAATTGGGTTTTTTAGCATAGTAGTTCAGAAAACAGGACAAGCATGAGAAAAATCGCTCAAACATGGTAGAGATTGCTAAAAATCAAAAGAAGAATTGCTTTGAAAATAGGGTTAGGAAACCCTAGACTTCGAAATCGTTAAAAAATTGAATTTTTGAGAGAAAAATAGAGAAACATTTCACAATACTGTAGATCTATAATAGATCTTAAAGAAAAGGTCAAAATACGGAAGGTTAGGGTTTCGTGGAACCCAAAGGAGAGGGAAAACCTCATAGATGGAACCGCCTTAGGCCGGAATGGCTGTGAATCTTACTCAGACGGCCGGGGAGGCCGGAAAGGTGGCACGGGACCATGGGAGATGA
This sequence comes from Nicotiana undulata, assembly GCA_005239495.1. Classification (NCBI taxonomy): domain Eukaryota; kingdom Viridiplantae; phylum Streptophyta; class Magnoliopsida; order Solanales; family Solanaceae; genus Nicotiana; species Nicotiana undulata. Next base: position 15,232 of record ML261368.1, on the reverse strand, counting down.
GTTGGACCGCTCCAGGTATGCCTGAGAGTCCCAAAGTATCACTATACCGGTACAAGGGGTGTGGATGACCATGAGATAATGAGGACCCAAGATTTTCGGTGAGAAACCAACCGGAGAGGGTGGATGGAACTCATCGGAGAAAGAGAAGTCAATGAGACTTCTAGAGAGAACTAGAGCGCCACAAAGAGATAGAGAGAGAGAGTGAGTCGTGAAGAATGAGGGTCAGGGGGGGGGGGGTAGGTCATAGGATTAATTATGGAAAGAACATATCCGGGTCGTTGATCTCACGTGATCAACGACTCAGATTGAGTGGAGTTTGGGTCGGATAGAATTTAAGATTGGGTTGGGTCGTTTTAGGATCTGATGGGTTGGGTAATTGGGTTTAGAGGTGGGGTTGAAATGTGGCTAATATTTAAATAAAAATAGGCTAGATGTTAAATACCCAATAAAAATAGGTAATTAATTAATTAAAATATCTAGTAATTATGAAAAGATAAAGTTAAGTTTAAATAGGTAAAATTATAGTAATTAACTGATATTGAGTGTAAGAAATGCATAAGTTTCGAATTAAAATAATACAAAATGTTCAATTGGCCATAATTGCAAAAATATTGTAATTGAATTAAATAAGACCCAATTGACTAATTCGTGAAATAATTGGATTTTAATAGATAGAAAATGATTATAAATAACATGCTAATCTAGGAAATATTTTTAAATTGTTTAGAGCATAATTTATGAATTATTTAATTATGAAATGTTTAAAATAATAAGGAAAATAACTTAATAAAAATATAAAAAAATAGGAAAAAATGCTCATTATTACGTAGAATAATTTAGAAAGCTTATATGCAAATTTGCAAATAATTTGAGAAAACATTGGGTATCAACAGCTGCCCCTCTTTACCCGGGAAGGATGAAAGAGTTGTCGGGTAAAGATATGATGGCCAATTTTTGACAGAGTGGAAATTGGACGAGAGATTTAGGCCGCACCCTGGTTTCTGAGTTGCCTACATATCCCTGGTTTTACAGGAATCAGGCCGTATGTAGTTCCGGAGTCATCGGCGAAGTATACCGGTGATGTTTCACAAGAACGGACGCAAGGTGCAAGGTAAGGCAAAATTGGAAGGTCTTACGGGGTTGTTTTGGAGAACTGGAGCGGTCCGCTCATGCCTGGTTGGTTGTTCCGGCCGAATTACCTACAAGTAAATAACAAGCATATATCGTGCATAATATAAATATGATGCAAGTTCCTGTTGGACTATGAATGCCGTCTTTGGACAATTTAGGATGATGTTCTTAGACCATGATGTCCTGGGCCATGAATCGCTTGGTGCGGGATTCGCAGGCTATGAAATTATGTTCTCGGGCCATGAGGATGGTGCCTCCGACTCATGGTGCCTTTGAATAATGATATGCAGGTTGAATAAAAGAGATCCTTAGGCCATGAAATGATGTTCTCGGGCCATGAAGATGGTGCCTCTGAACGATGACGCCTTTGGACAAGTTGGCGATATTTCATCCCATGAAGAATGCTAGTATGATGTTGACAAGACAGAGCTTAGTCTTGCGATTTGCGAAAGGAAAGAGTGGCAGATCTTAGCCCGAAAGAAAGCGTAAATAAATAACGTAACGAAAGGGGATTGATTTGAAACGGTAGAAAGGAGCTTTGCGTAATGAAGTACAATGCGGGGAGAGGTAGCGTGGAACCTCGGAAGGTAGAATGATAGCCATATGCAATGCAGGAAATAAATGCAGGGGAGGTAACATTTATCCTCATAAGGCAGAATGGTAGCCTTGTGCAATGAAAGAAAATGCAGGGAGACAGTGCTTAGTCTCGGAAGGCAGAGCAGTAGCCTTATGTAAAGATGCGAATGCGGGGGAGGTAGAGCTTAACCTCGGAAGGCAGAATGGTAGCCTTACAATGCAGATGGAGGTAGAGCTTAACCTCGGAAGGCAGAGTGGTAGTCGTATGCAAAGATGCGAATGCAGGGGAGGTAGAGCTTAACCTCGGAAGGCAGAATAGTAGCCTAATGCAATGCGAGAAAATGCAGGGAGACAGTTCTTAGTCTCGGAAGGAAGAACAGTAGCCTTACGCAATGCGAGAAAATGCAGGGAGACAATGCTTAGTCTCGGAAGGCAAAACAGTTGCCTTATGCAATGCAAGAAAATAACATGACAGTAAGAGTCCTTAGCTGATGATAAATTTGGCGATACAATTGTTGTGAATGAAGTGTTGTTTGTGATAATAGTTAGCATCGGCATGTGCGACGAGTTCGAGAGCGTATCCTTGAGAAGTATGCGTCTTGGGGGGATAATAGGATGTTTTGGGCTTTTGCCGTATTTGTGCCTGCATCCAAAGGAAAATCGTGAGTTCTGTAAAGGGGAGGGTTAGTTCGTATCCCCGCTGGCTCGACTCGGCCTATCTGCTTGATAATAATAACTTTGTTGCACCATGGGGGTAGCTTTCCTAAACAAGTTGTTTTGAGAAGTAAATATGCATGGTTTTATAAAAGTATGATATAACATAAAATAAAATAAAAAATTTATTTTGGATGAATCGACGATCATGACGTGGTTCGAGACATTGCAACCTCTCTTTCTACAAAATTTTGAGGGTCATTCTAAAAATTCTACCCCAGTTGGATAGGTGAATGCATATGGCTGCTGCTTATGCGGCGACCGGCTGAACTTGCTTCGGAATTTTGAGGTCCCTCCTCAAAATTCTTCCCCAGTTTCCATTCGTGGGGAAAATGAAATTTTTATTAAAATGTGACCGAACTCATAGGGCTGCCTACGTATCCCCTCTTAAACGGGAATTGTAACGACCCGACCAACCGTTTTAAGATCCAGCGCATCGTTAAGTAGTTGGGAGTCACGAACAGCTTCATTTCAGGTATATTGACTTGTGCATATGGTCGGAATTGAAATTCAAGAAGCTCAGAGTTGAATTTAAAGGAAAATTCTCATTTCAGAAGTCTTAGGTTGAAGAAATCGAGTAAGGTTGGGATTTTGAGTAAACGACCTCGGAATCAGGATCCAAAGGTTCCAGCAGGTCGGTAATGTTGAATGTGACTTGTGTGCAAAATTTGGGGTCAATCGGACGTGATTTGATAGGTTTCAGCATCGGATGTGAACGTTAGAAATTTCAAAGTTCATAAAGTTTAATTCTTGCGCGATTTGTATTTTCGGAATTGTTTGATGTGATTTGAGGCCTCGACTAAGTCCGTGATATGTTTCCAGACTTGTTGGTACGTTCGGACGAGGTCCCAAGGGGCTCGAGTGAGTTTTGGGGTGGTTTCGGACTATTTCTAGACCATTTTTAACTGCTGGTTTTTGGCTACAGCAATGTTCTACGCGATCGCGGGGAATTGGTCGCGATCGTGGTGAGTAAAATGTGAGAAACAGGCCAGTGAATCGCGATCGCGGAAAGCCTTTTGCGATCGCGTAGAGTAAATGTTCTGCTGCACTGACACAACTTTGGAGGTTCATATCTCACAATCTATAAGGAATTTTGAGATGGTATAAACTGAAAGTTGTATCCCTTTGTGTCTAGTTTCTAGAAATGTAAACCATTCATTATTTGGATATGTGTACAAAGAGTTATGGCTGTTACACTACAGAGTGCCCGGGAAGATGAAGAAGAAAGTTGTGTTGCACGTGGGAAAAATTTTCAAGACTATATCTAGACATATATAAGGAATTGGAAGATGACAAACACATAAAAGTTGTAGATCTTTGAGTCTAGTTTTCAGAACATTTAACCATTTGTTATTTGGAGTTGTGTGAGAAAGGTTATGACTATTCTACTCGAGGCTGTCCAGGTAAGCTGGGCAATTGTTCTCCGCGATCGCGAAGAGTAAATTTTGGGCTGGAAAAATTTTTCTCCGCGATCGCGATGAGTAAATACCTGGGCAGAATGATATTTTAGCGGGTTTAGCTCATTTTTCTTCATTTCTTCATGACTATGGGCGGATTTTGAGACCATTTCAAGGAATATTTCAATCAAGCTTCAGAGGTAAGATCATTCTACTTATTTATAAGTTAAATACAAGATTATATCATGGATTAGAACAGGAAAATGAAGGAAATTTTTTTGGAAAAATTAGTATTTTGAAGAAATACAAGAAATTTGGAAATTTGGATTTTAACCACGAATTTCGCATGAATAATTGAGTAAAATGTGTTATTGAATTAGTAAAGCTTCGGGTAGGGATTTTCTTCAAGAAATTTCGAGGTCCGGGCACGTGGGCCCGAAGGCATTTTGGTCATTTCATAGTGACGGGTTGAGGAACTTTGTAAATTGAATTGGTTATGATCTGTTGAGTATATTTTCATTGAATTATCGTTATTTGAATAGTTTGGGAGCGTGCACATCCATTTTGAGTCGTCGTAGAGGCTTGGAAACCGGTGATGAATCTTCGGAGCGAGGTGAGTCTCCTTTCTAACCTCGTAAGAGGGAAATTGTCCCTCTAGGTAACCTTGTTTTCTATGTGATCTTGCTGGGGGCTACGTACGCACCGAGTGACGAGAGTCCGTACATAGTGTCTATTACTGCTTCGACCTAGTAGTTAGGACACAACATGTTCATTGTTTCTCTGTTGTAGCATAGATATGACTTGTATACTTGTGTGATTGGTACTGTTGTCTTTGAACGTTGTGATACTTGGCTTGACTTAAGAGTGATAAGAGAATCATGGGATTGGATCGGGCCGTACGCCACGACAGAATGATGATTGATTATATTATGGGATTGGGCCATACGCCACGGCAGAATGAGATTGATTATATTATGGGATCGGGCTGTACGCCACGACAGAATTATGATTGATTATATTATGGGATCGGGCCGTACGCCGTGGCAGAGCGATGATTGATTATATTATGGGATCGGGTCGTACGCCACGACGAGATTGAGACTACCAGGATGAGATCGGGCCGTACGCCACGACAAGATTGAGTACCATATGGGAGCGGGTCGTACGCCACGGCGGATACCAAACTTGTTTGATTTGAGATTGTTATTTGATGCCGGATATTGATGTACTTGATTATTTGTTTACTTGCCTAGAGTTTTCCTTACATCCTACTTACTTTATTACTGTTGGACCTTAGTGAGTATCGAGTCGACCTCTCGTCACTACTTCTTCGAGATTAGACGGGATACTCACTGGGTACATATATGTATATGTACTCATACTACACTTTTTGTGTATTTTGTTGCACAGGTACCTTTATAGTACAGTGATTGACTTGGAAGACTTATTCGGGCTGCATTCATCCAGAAGTGTTCCACAGCTGCCGGAGTCTCCCTTATGTGTACTTACATTTTATATTTTGTTGCTTTTGTCCAAATTATTTTTCGGACAAGCGTTGTATAATTGTATAAATTCTTAGAAATTTCTTATGGACTTGTGTCACCGGGTTCTGAGGATGTCTTGGTATTTCTTTTCTGTACTAAGTTGTTTTCTTGCCATATTTAAATTATGGAATTTATTTAATTAATAATGAAAATGAAAGAAGAAGCTTCGATTCTAAAATGTTAAGCAGGAAAGTGTTCCAACTGATTAACGGGTCGGCTTGCCTGACAGTGGTGTCCGGCGCCATCACAACCCATAGATTTTGGGTTGTGACAATGTGGTATCAGAGCTCTATGTTCCCGTAGGTTTCACGAGTCATGAGCAAGTCTAGTAGAGTCATGGGATCGGTACGGAGACGTCTGTACTTATCTTCGGGAGGCTACAGAGCTGTTAGGAGTACTTCCCTTCTTGATTCCTCATCGTGCGACTTGATTCATTTAAGGCTTAAGCCTATGCTTCTTCCCACTCAATCTTACGCGTCGCAAAGCGCTTGTTATGAATCAAGGGTTGAGGACTTTTAATGATACTATGGATGTGGTGTGGGATGTTTCTCCCAGTGTAGCTGATTGAGGCTATCATCGTTGTTCTGCGGAAGAATGTTTTTGTCATCTCAGCTCAGTAGCTGTATTTCTGAGAACTTTTAGGTCATGCTCAGGTGGTTATGAACTTACGATTGGTTATGGCGCAATGTTGATACAAGGGTAGAATGGCTGCCCATGTGTTGGGGTGATGAGAGGTTTGAAGGGAGGTCTTCTCAGAGTGTGATTCCGGGATTTTAGTATTTTTGTTCCGGCGGAGGAAAAGCATTTGGATTATAAATGATCAGATTTTGGGCTGATAAAATAGTAAGGATTGGTGCTGTCAAGTGAAATGGAGCGCTCACCTGTAATAAGATATCGTCGTCATGGATCGAATGGAATGTGTTAAGTTTGTCGGTGCTGTGGTCTCTTCGGTTGCTCGGGGTCAGAGTATTGTGAAGAAGTATTGAAGAATGCGATTGGCAGAGGGTAAGGTGCGGAGGTTCAGTACTGTCTAACTCTTGGAAATGAAGGCGATTCGAGGAAGATGATCTTCGTAAAGATTTAAAGTTGTGATGATATATTGGTTTAAGAGCTACAGAGGAAAGTATTAAATTGAGGCAGTAGGAGGGCATCATACGATGAAGGACGATACGTGAGAAGTGCTAAACGGTGGTGCCAATTCTAAACGATCAAGTGTAAGGAAAGGAAGTCAGGTAGCACTTACGGGAATGTGTTGGGCAAAGTGGGAGAGCGGCAACTTAGTGATGAATCAGAAGATGTAGTAGCCCGTTTAGTAGATGTCTAGGAAGAGTGGACGGATTGGTAAGGTTGGTAAATGGATACAGGCTTAGGATGGGGGTCTTGATATTGTAGAAAGTGAGAATCATAGCATAATGGTAGGTGTCAGTTGGCTAGTTTCCTCGGGTGGGTTGTCTTCTGTAGGTTAGCGGTTGTAGGGATGGTAAGTTTTGTGCGGAGTCCTAGTGGCTAGTCGGTAGGAGGTAGAATGTGTGAATGGTGTTAGAAAATTCAAATATTTAAGGGAGGCTAACAGGAGAATTCGAAAGAATTGGTGGATTGGTGGGAAAATGTCATGTCATCAAAGGAGAAAAGGATCTCAGCAGGGACTAGAGCATTGCAAGAAGTAGCTTCGGGCTAAGTGGGGGAGTCCCACTACCTGCAGTTGGGTCGTAGTATTGCGGATTTGTCGGCATATCGGCAAGATGTTACAGCTAAGGGAAAAGAGTATGTCGGTAAGTGAGCGTGGCATATGGGAAAAATGTGCGAAGTTGGTCCTATTGGACCAGGGCTAGGCTCTGGAAGACTAAGAATTTGTGCTTAAGACATAGGCAAGTTGTAAAGGTAGTGACTCAGTCACGTGCTTCACTGAAAAGCATATTCATGTGCTAGAAGAGCCTTGGGGTTGATTGTATTCTGGTCCAGTCGGAGTGGGTGACACTCAGTAGTGGTTCTAATGAATTCGAAAGTTAGAGCATGTGGTGTTTAAGGGTTTCAGACAGCAGTATAATTAAGAATCGAGCTTTTGCGGTATAATCTCTAAGAGGAAGGAAGATGGTTGAAGTGTTCTATGCTATTTCAGCATGCTGGATAGTATCGGAGGAGTGAGGGAAATAGACTCCAGGTTGTAGAAAGATTATCAGGGGGTTGTGAGACGGGTTGCGGAATTTAGGCAGCATGGTCTCGTAAATTCAAAGTCACCCGAGATGAGTCAGGGTTGAGCTGCGATGAGTTGAAGGAAGTTACTACTATCTCTGAGGGAATTGCGATGGTTAAAAGAAGATAGATTGGTTAGCCTTGGTTGAAATGGTACATGTACGGCAGGGATCAGTTCTTTCTCTGTGTTTGAGTATGTGTATGGTTTGTGCAGATGTGTGTGGGGTCGTCGGTCGTCGTAATAGATTTCGGTTGGAAGCATTCAAGTACTACGGCCTGTCAGGTGTAGGTGGATTCCGAAGGGGTATGGTGGTTCAGTCTACTACTTTAGGATTTGCATATATTGTGATGGTGAGAACTCACTTGTGTGTTGTTGTGATTCTCATGATTTGAGGTGAGTAAAAGGTTTCTATGTGTGGTGAATTGTTTACCCTATTAGTGGTTCAGGAGTTATGATGTAATTCCTATGCCATTCCTTATCGGCACGTTGGGTGCAGTGAACAGTATGTAACTTGAAATAAGAATTTGAGATTTGCAGTTCGGTGTTGAACAAGGTGTCACGAGCTTAGAGGAGCAAGAAAAAGGGATTTGAATGTCTAGAATGAACTGAAATTGTCTTCAGTCTCATCTGAGTTTGGTGTTTGGTGAACGAGGCTTTGTATCCTGGTTACGGGCCCTTGAATTGTTTTACAGCCTTAGGATGATCGGTGGTATGGATGTGCATACTTGTTGCCTTGTGCGGAAAAGTCGTGGGAGCGTGACCATGGGAAGGTTATGTGAGTGTGACTTGTAGTCACCTGATTGATTGTAGATTTAGACCAAGTATAAGGAGGTATAATATTGCTTATTTGAGAATATATGCCTTGAAGGCATTCGATCCAGTTAGTAGCAGATTTTGGGGTGTTTTGCCCCGGCTATGTTGGTGGTTCTTATGTATTATGAGGGGGATTGGGGTATTATGAACCAAGGTAAGGCTATCAGCCTAAGTTCAGTATGATCAGAATCAACTTGGAGTGAGTAAATGGACTTAAACAAGATTTTGGGTTTCATGCGAGTCAGAAGTGCTAATTTCAGTATGGCACTCCTCAAGGAGGGGAATTGGGATATCAAGTGTTGTCCCGTCTTCGTCAAATTCATGTGATATTGCGATTAGGCCGTGTGAGTTGTGAAACAGCTTGATAATTTCTTACATGTTGAGATTCCGCGTAGTGATGTGGTGATGTGAGCAGGATGGCTCCTAAGATTCAGATTATATATCGCACCTCATTCGTGCTGGGGTTTATAGCATATGGCTCTATCAGTCTCCTCGGAATGGTATTATGCACTTAGCGCGCTTGTTACCGATGTCAGTAAATTGTATTAGTCAGCAATTCAGCTCTGTGTATATATTTTTTTATGTAAATCCTATGACGGGATCGGGTGGCACGCTGCCACGAGTATGTTATTTGGATTGGGTTGCGCCGCGCAACAGTGTGATGTTGAGCAAGACTCCTATAATGATTATTCTTGTGTTTTACTTCCTATTTCTTTGAGGAAAGTTCATATTTATAGCGTGAGTCGGGTAGTCCCTTCTTGATGTCGTTTCATTATGTGTCGTGTTCGAATTGTGGCCTTTTGGCGCATTATAGCATCGTGTGGGACTGTTGGTTATGCATGGGGTGACTGGTTATCTGAGCAATTCATACTGGGTGAGACGAGAGTTATAAATTTGGGATCGGTGTGTTAAAATCATGCCAGTATATTGCAAGGGAGTTGCCATTATTGGTTTGCAATGAGATGATGATCTAAGGTTAGAGAAAAGATTTCAACGTGTGGTTAACTCTGCAAATGGTTATGAATTTCTACACATCTCCTCCATTGTGGTGATATGGTCAGCGTTATAGCAGAATGTATGAATGTATCTGATGAGGTGCCTTGGAAGCATCACATAATTCTGGCTATTAAGGTTCAAGGAGCGTTATTGTGGTCAGATGATGAACTATGCAGTGTATGGTGCCGATTCAGCAAAGGCGCGCAATTGTGTTCTGGTGCCTCGTGTGATAGTTGATACGGTTAAAATGTTAGAAACAGGCCTGGAAGAGAATTTTAGATGTTAGAACTAAGTTCGGAGCTTATTGTATGGATAAAGGAGGATATCTTCAGATTTGATCAAGCTAATGTGACCAACTGGGTTGTGGTAGCACGGGCAGGTGCACGAGATGTTAAATAGTGATTTCAGATAATTCTGGGGTAGTTCTTGGCACGTTCGAGGAAGAACGTCTGTTTAAGTGGAGGAGAATGTAATGACCCGACCGGTCGTTTTAAGATCCAGCGCGTCGTTAAGCAGTTGGGAGTCACGAACAACTTCATTTCAGGTATATTGACTTGTGCATATGGTCGGAATTAAAATTCAAGAAAATCAGAGTTGAATTTAAAGGAAAATTCTCATTTCAGAAGTCTTAAGTTGAAGAAATCGAGTAAGGTTGGGATTTTGAGTAAACGACCTCGGAATCAGGATCCGAAAGTTCCAGCAGGTTCGTATGATGATTTCGGACTTGGGCGTATGTCCGGAACGGGTTTTGGATAACCCGGGAGCAGTTCATCGTATATTGTGGAAAGTCAGTATTTTAAGGAAATTTCCTAAGTTTGGCTTAAAGAGCATTTCATAGATATTGATGTCCGTTTGGGATTCCGAGTCTGGGAATAGCTTCGTATGGTGATTCAGGAGTTGGGAGCGCGATCAGAAGTGAATTCGGATACCCGGAAGTCAATTTAAGGTCATTTGGCTAAAGATAGAAATTTAAAGGTTTTTGAGAAAATCTGACCGGAAGTGAAAATTTTGATATCGGGTTTGGAATGCGATTCCGAAATTGGAGCAGGTTCGTAATGTTGAATGTGACTTGTGTGCAAAATTTGGTGCCAATCGAACGTGATTTGATAGGTTTCGGCATCGGATGTGAAAGTTAGAAATTTCAAAGTTCATAAAGTTGAATTCTTGCACGATTCGTGTCTTCGGCGTTGTTTGATGTTATTTGAGGCCTCGACTAAGTCCGTGATATGTTTCCAGACTTGTTGGTATGTTGGGACGAGGTCCCGAGGGGCTCGAGTGAGTTTCGGGGTGGTTTCGGACCATTTCTAGGCCATTTTTAACTGCTGGTTTTTGGCTACAACAGTGTTCTACGTGATCGCGGGGAATTGGTCGCGACAGCGGTGAGTAAAATGTGAGAAACAATCCAGTGAATTGCGATCGCGGAAAGCCTTTCGCGATCGCGTAGAGTAAATGTTCTGTTGCACTGACTCAAATTTGGAGACTCGTATCTCAGAATCTATAAGGAATTTTGAGATGGTATAAAAGGGAAAGTTGTATCTCTTTGTGAGTGGTTTCTCGAAATGTAAACCATCCATGATTTGGATTTGTGTACAAAGAGTTATGGATGTTACACTACAGGGTGTCTAGGAAGATGAAGAAGAAAGTTGTGTTGCACATGGGCTGACTTTGCAAGACTATATCTTGAAATATATAAGGAACTGGAAGATGACCAACAAAAGAAAGTTGTATATATTTGAGACTAGTTTTCAAAACATTTAACCATTTGTTATTTGGAGTTGTGTGTGAAAGGTTATGACTATTATACTAGAGGATGTCCGGGTAGGTTGGGCAATTGTTCTCCGCGATCGCGAAGCTCTTTTCGCGATCGCGAAGAGTAAATTTTGGGCTGGAAAAATTGTTCTCCGCGATCGCGAAGCATTTTATGCGATCGCGATGAGTAAATACCTGGGCATAATGATATTCTAGCGGGTTTAGCTCATTTTTCTTCATTTCTTCATGACTATGGGCGGATTTTTAGAGCATTTCAAGGAAGATTTCAACCAAGCTTCAGAGGTAAGATCATTCTACTTATTTCTAAGTTAAATACAAGATTATATCATGGATTGGAACATGAAAATTAGGGAAAAATTTGTGGAAAAATTAGTATTTTGAAGAAATCCTAGAAATTTGGAAATTTGGATTTTAGCCACGAATTTAGCATGAATAATTGAGTAACATGTGTTATTGAATTAGTAAAGCTTCGGGTAGGGATTTTCTTCAAGAAATTTCGAGGTCCGGGCACGTGGGCCTTAGGGCATTTTGGTCATTTCATAGAGTCGGGCTGAGGAACTTTGTAAATTGAATTGGTTATGATCTGTTGAGTATATTTTCATTTAATTATCGTTATTTGAATAGTTTGGGAGCGTGCGTATCCATTTATAGTCGTCGTAGAGGCTTGGAAGCCGGTGATGAATCTTCGGAGCGAGGTGAGTCTCCTTTCTAACCTCGTAAGAGGGAAATTCTCCCTCTAGGTAACCTTGTTTGCTATGTGATTTTANTGTGATTGGTACTATTGTCTTTGAACCTTGTGATACTTGGCTTGACTTAAGAGTGATAAGAGAATCACGGGATGGGATCGGTCCGTACGCCACGGCGAATGATGATTGATTATATTATGGGATCGGGTCGTACGCCACGCCTGAATGATGATTGATTATATTATGGGATCGGGCCGTACGCCACAACAGAATGATGATTGATTATATTATGGGATTGGGACGTATGCCACGACAGAGCGATGATTTATTATATTATGGGATCGGGCCGTACGCCACGGCGAGATTGAGACTACCAGGGTGGGATCGGGTCGTACGCCACGGCGACATTGAGACTACCAGGGTGTGATCGGGCCGTATGCCACGGCGAGATTGAGACTACTAGGGTGGGATCAGATCGTACTCCACGGCGAGATTGAGAATACCAGGGTGGGATCGGGCCGTACGCCACGGCAAGATTAAGCACCATTGGGGAGTGGGTCGTACGTCACGACGGATACCAAACTTGTTTGATTTGAGATTGTTATTTGATGCTGGATATTGATGTACTTGATTATTTGTTTACGTGCCTACTGTTTTCCTTACATCCTGCTTACTTTATTACTGTTGGACCTTAGTGAGTATCGAGTCGACCTCTCGTCACTACTTCTTCGAGATTAGACGGGATACTCACTAGGTACATATATGTATATGTGCTCATACTACGCTTTCTGTGCATTTTGTTGCACAGGTACCTTTATAGTACAGTGATTGACTTGGAAGAATTATACGGGCTGCATTCATCAAGAAGCGTTCCACAGCTTCCGGAGTCTCCCTTCTGTGTACTTACATTTTATATTTGTTGCTTTTGTCCAAATTTGTTTTCAGACAAGCGTTGTATAATTGTATATATCCTTAGAAATTGCTCATGGACTTGTGTCACCGGGTTCTGGGGATGTCTTGGTATTTCTTTTCTGTACTAAGTTTGTTTTCTTGCCATATTTAAATTATGGAATTTATTTATTTAATAATGAAAATGCAAGAAGAGGTTTCGATGAAAATTTCTTTTCAACGAATCCACCCCCCAACCCTAATTCTCTCTGCCTTCTCTCTAGAATTCCGTTTTTAGAGAGAGAAAGCTAAAGGTTGCTGATTTCCGGCCAATTATGGCCACCACATCCGGCGGCCAGCCACCACCAGTGGCTGGGCTGACCCCTGCGACCCCGCCCATCACAACCCAGCCCCCAGCGAACCCAAACGAGCCCAAAAAAACCATGGATTATGCCAAAGCTGTGAAGCCTGCGTCAAAAACTGCTGCTGTTAATGAACAAGTTGTTGCTGTGGATCCTATTCCTATTAGGCGTGCTTCTTTTTTACAAGGTGAACCATTAATTGAATTCATGGAATCATAAGTTGATCGTATGAACGTGCTAGAAGGTTTGCAATATGCAGTCATATGTAAGTTTTCATATGGTTGGCCTGAACTTAGTGAATTACGTAGGATTATTCCAATTCAATGCGGAATAAAAGGAGAATGCAACATTGGTTACCTACGTGATCGTCACTTATTAATAAGATTATCTTTGTGGCAATATTTTATCGAATTTACTTCAAAGATAGTATATTACATAAAGGATAAACATGGAGAAGAATTTCAGATGAGGACATTGACATATGATTCTAAATTTAAACCTGGAGAAGAAACATCAAAAGTAATGGCCTGGATTTCCTTTCCAAACCTATTACCTACCTTTTTTGTTAAAGAGGTACAATTTTTATTAGCATCAGCAGTGGGTAAACCTTTACACTTAGATTTAGCCACTGTTAACAAGACAAGACCAAGCTGTGCTCGTGTGAAAGTGTTAGTTGACCTACTAGCTGACCTCCCAAAGAAGATCAGGATGAATATAAGACATGACATCACACAAGAAATCAGAACAGAATGGATCAACATCAAATACGACTATTTACCTAAATATTGAAAGGAATGTAAATTACAGGGCCATGACATGTTGGAGTGCTGGAAAATACATCCACAACTCATGGCCAATAAGGCACCAGTTAATGAAAGTACAAAGGTTAAGGAGGTCGAGCCTCACAATGCTAGCAACAACAACAATGGCCCTATAATGATTCTATCAAGTGGGAAAGTAGTGGGAAATCCACACCAAAAGTGGAAAGAGGTTAGGGATAACAGAAACATGCATAGGGGAAATCAAGCTAAAGCAAAGGAAAATACTGGTAAAGAACTAGTACCAGCTAATAACCAGCCAACTACTGTGCCTCAGAGGCTTACTATTACAAACCAATTTTCACTACTGGAGGATGACAATGCACATGAACAGGAAAATAATCAAATAATACTAGTGGAGGATGCCAATGTACAGAAGCAAGTACATACTGCTTCCAGGTTGGATGCAGCAGAACCAACCTTCAAATCTCCTACAAAAGATAAAGGAAACATAGGTCACAAAGTAAATCAACATACACATGGTAAGAGGCTTAACTCCACAACTCCTATAGCTAAACAAGGTGTAGTAAATGAAGGAGGAAACTCAACAACTCATAAAACCAAACAAGAGGTATTAAATGAGGGAAAACAGCTGGGAGATACAGTCATAATAGGCACATTTTCTGAACAGCAATTAAGAGAATCAACACAACAGTGGGTTCAGAGAACTTTTCAAGGAAATATGGTTGCTATTAACACTTCTGTCCAAGAAGTACCAAATCAGGACACTATGGTGAATAAAGAACTGGATAAAAATGGGGACAATGAGTTAGTGGAAGATGCAGAATATGAACAATTCCTGAACAAGGATAAGAGGAACTGGCCAAAGGGTAGATTATGGGAAGACCAAGTTGAAGATGACTCTGAAGAGGGGGTGATACCAGATGTAATGCCAAGTGAAGAAGAGGATGATGCAGAAACATTGGAAGAGGAAGATCAAAGTGTCTATGGAAATACAAAGGCTATTCAAACAACAGACCAAAGTCTTACAGTTACAAAACAAGGTGCCAGCAATACAAATAATGATAAGGAACAAGAAAAGGAAGTGGTTACAGTGGCTGATCAAACTTTGAAAGATCAGGTTATAGAACCAGGAGGGCCAGAGCATGGAGATGGAGCTGAGACTGCAGTTAATAGAGAGAAAGAACAAATGAGTGAAGATCAGGTAACACATGCTAATGAGGACACTGCTGTAATGAAGCTAAGGCATGAGATAAATATACAAGATGAGGCACAAGGATTAGTACCAGCTAATGTCAATTTGAACTTAATACATGATAATGAGAATGTTTATGAACTGGAGAAGCAGATTGAAGGACACATTGGGAAAGACATGGATGAAG
>MDKH01240470.1:0-36022 GCA_005239495.1 Nicotiana undulata | reverse complement strand
GGTTGTCACGCCAACAAACAAAGACATGGCTTCCACATTTTTCTTAAGGTATATACAAGAACTTTATACTTAACATACCTCTTAATGCTGACCAAACAAAGAGGGACTCAAAACAGGACTGGAAGACACACGCAAAGAGCAACAAAATATCATACGACTTGGCTCAATTCTGGAGCAATGTGGTCATGGTAATTGCGTGGTAATACAAGAGAACACATGAAGACACATATGCTAAGCTGAACACTAGGAACAACATTCATCACACAGGGCATAGGGATGAGGATACACATGGTCAGGTCACACACGAAATAGGGACACAACAACACTGTACTACAATGGTGAAGTGCATGGCTAATTCTGGATATCCAGGAGATATGGGAGTGGTTTCTTGCTTTCTCTTAGACAAAAACAATACAAATCATCATGTTACATGGTCTGGAAAGCATTCATGGGACACAAGCTACTAGAATCACCAAGAGGATGCAACAAGACTTTTCTTTCTATATTTCAGTAGGCTAGGATTGAAATTAATAGTTTTGTTAGTTAAATTCTTAGTCTATCATTATGTAATGTCAAGGATGAGTCTCACTCACTCAAATTTGGAAATAGGGATCATGTATTTATTCATTGCTGATCACATCTATAAGGTTGTCACGCCAACATAAATGAGAAACTCATATCAAAACCACCCAAAACATTGAACTGAAGCTATCAACTATATAGCCTCTTCAATGTACTTCAAACATTAAAGCTGCAAGTGCTTTTCAATTTGCACAGCACTAACCACATTTTCCAGCATAAAGTTTAAGAAACTACTACTATTACTTCTTGTTCAACAAATAAAAGGTACTATTCAGAGAACACAATATTTTCCCAAAACCTTGTGGCAAACACAGTATTACCTTACAATTCTCATGCCGCACTACTGTTGCACCAAACACAATATTACATTACAATTCTCATGTCGCACTTACTGTTTCACCAAACACAATATTTTCCTAAAACCATGTGGCAAAACCCGACTCTAGTCCAGCTCACCTGTGTGACATTGGCCAACAAATTCTAGGTAAAAACAGGTTCATCCCAGCTCAAATTTTCCTAACTACTACTACTTAAATATCTTAAATATTCTTTTTGGTGTGAAGTAGAAGGAGGAGAAGAATAAAGAAAGAAACAAACAAAGATAGACGTACTGACCTTGATTATTACTCCCAGTAGATAGACGATAGATTAGTTGCCCAGCAGCTTGTTGCGCAGAGGAAGCTTCTCCAGGTGAACGAGCATTGAAACCTAGCATGCTGTGATCAACCCGTAAATCTGGATTCAATTTCTTGAGTTGTGAAATGATCTTAACTACAACTTGTAATTCCATGGCATCTTTCTGTGCATTGAACTTTTCCTGCAATCTTTGTTGCATCCTTTCTTCCATTTCCTCCAATTTTTGCTGCATCACCTCATCAGCAGAACTTGAGGGTCAAAATCTCACACTCTTCTTTTTAAGGAAGTCTTGGTAACCCCACGTCTTACAATCTTAGGCGGCCTGGATGCTCAGGTCCCATGATCGATGCAAATGCGTCAATTGATTGACTGTCATCTTCACTTTCTTGTGTTGATTGTATTCTTTCCATTTCAGCCTACAATACCAAATTGAGTCATTATTAAATCACAAAGTATATGACACTTAGTCAATAAATAAGAACAGACAAAAGATAACAACAAACTTTAAATTAATAACTCGTACAATTTTGTTAAGAGTATCCGCATACGAGGCCTTGTAAACTCGATCAGATTTTCTTTTTCTTGTAGCCACAAAGATGTCCTTGCTTGATAGAGGCTCAGAAGTTTCTTTTTTTCCTGATTATATAAAAAGTGGTAAAAAGTTAATAAGCTCATATTTAAAATAATAATAAGAAAGAAAATATAAAACCTCGCATATTCGAGCAAAACATTTTTTGCCAACTAGTGTGGATATTTCAACTTGTTGCGATTCTCGGTATTGGTTTGGGACGTTTTCTGCAAATCAGCCAATGACTACAAAGTTAAGTGATTCCTAATTAAACATAAACCAGACATTCTCAGCAAATCATAGGACAGTACTTAGTTTTACCTTGTAGGCATCAGAGTTCCAATAATTAAGAAGATCCCTAAATTGAGATTCAGGAACATCAACCGGCCTTTTCTCCATTCGAAGCTCGTCATTCTCATAGTGTTTATAATTGTCGTTATATAATTGATTCTTATACTTTCTCCAAGCATTTTCAATTGAATCAAAAACCCACCTTTTTGAAGCATCAGGAATGTCATATTTTCCCTACAAATTTGGTACAATTAGGTTAGTGTAAAAATTTGAAAGATCTAAACAGAATATTGCGAACTTCAAACCTTGATATATTTCCACATGTCTTTTTTTTTTAAGTTTCCTCCAATTAAACACATTAAGAGGACAAAAAGTCGCATTCCTTGCCAATGTGCCGAGGAAGCTACCCAACTCTGCTACAACATCATCAGTAGGACCTATGTGTTGATTTCTCTCGTTTAGCACAATTAGCTTGCGCTCTTTCCTACCATGAACACTTGGCATCAGAGTTTTTCCTCTTTTTCTTTTTTCGGTAGAAGGACCTGCATTAATATTAAGTAATAATAATCACCAAAAGTCAATATTGTTTGTTAATTTAAAGAAATGAATTTTATATGTTCTTGCCTTGTTCCTCGGATTGCTCGTTTGTTTCATGATCGGAAGAACCCTCAAATTGTTCATGTACCGTTTGTGAAGTACGAGTGGTGGAATCCACTGACTTTTGCTGAAATTGTTCATGTAATGCTTGTGATGCGAGAGAGATAGAGTTCAATGACTTTTGCTGCACTTGCTCATGTATAGTTTGTGCTAGAGGAGAAGCAGAAGGCAGAGGCAGTTGCGACAATTGTTCTTGCACTTGAGCTCCTAATTGCGGAGGTTGTTTTTCAATTGAATTCAGCTGATGCTTGTCATTTGGCCTTGTAGATTGAACAATTCTTTTTGTTTTCAACGATGAAACCTTTTGGTTCACCAAAGATGCAAGTGATCCGGCTGCAATACAATTTTTTGCCTTTTTGTTTTTACTTGAGTGCCCTTCCCGACTCATGACTATTCAAAGTCCTGTCAAAATCAGAAAATTGAATATGAAATAAGTTATCAATTAGTTAGACATGCATACATGCTGTTGGGAACAGAGACACTCCTTTTGTTCGAATCCATTTGGAGGAGAATAGTAGGAGGTTGGTTTATACTGACATTTTCTTCTTTTTTGCAGGTAAGGATGCTATATCTATGTTCTATGTCCTACTAGACTACCAATTGGTGGTATTAATGCGATGCACTCAACCCAATGGTAGGAAGTTAGGACTAGGCCAAAGCATAGATACAGAGAAGAGGGCATTACTGTCATGTTTCAGCGTAAGCTGCAATGGATGGAAACTCATTTTGAGATGTGTTGAGCTGTTAGATAAATTAAGTCCCAAACACAAATCAATGATGAATGAATGTAGCACCAATATACAAGGAAAAATACAACAAGCTGAGACACATATATGGAGCAACATTTTGGGCTGCTACACAAAGGGAGGAACTAATCTGCAGAGGTGGGAAGCTATGGATGCACGACCACATACAGGGATCCAGGCAATAAGGAATACAACACAAAAAGAAAATGAAAGCAAAGGACACCCACAAGATACCTTGGAGGACACATGAACTTGTACACAATCAGGATATATGCGAGCACTTAGGGACAACTTGGGTACTGACAAACAAAATGCCCAGATACTTTGGAATCGACAGTTCAACAGCATATGGAGAAGAGGAACAAAAGGACCAAGGAAAAGGAAACATAGCAGAGGCACAAGAAGTAATCCACATAAGTACAGATGTAAACATGCAGCAACAACCACACACATGTACTCATACAATAAACAGATGCACATATGAGAAATGCTCATGGTTCGAAATGGGTTGAAGCCATCACTTGAAAGACCCAACCTAACATTACGTGGATCTTTGGAGAAGTTGGGATGTAGAGAATCAAAATCCTTCCAAGCTTCTCCATCAGTAGGATGCCTCAAATTCCCATCATTAGGTCGTTCATTAGCATGCCATCTCATTGCAATAGCTGTTTCGGACACATGAATATCCTATGGAGCCTAGGCTTCAAGGGAAAGTACCTTAAAACCTTTGCAGGATCTTTAGAACTTGCATTAGTCATGGCACGATTAGAACTTTTCCATCTAAAAGACCCACAAACAGAGCAATTATCGGCCTTTGCATTGTCATTCCAAAATAGCATGCAATCATTAGGGCATGCATGTATTTTATCATAATGAAGACCCAAATCTTTTATCATATTTTTTGCCTTGTTGAAAGACTCTGGCAACTTAGCAAAGATAAATCCCTCTTTTAGAAACTCTAACAAGTCTCAAAAGGCTACATTACTCAACCCATGGAAAGACTTAGACAAGTACAACCGGATGGTGAAACTCAATTTATTGAAGTTTTCACACCCTGGATATAATTCTTGTTTCCCTTCCTCTAGTAATTTAAAAAATCTCTTAGCATCTTCAGATAGAGCTTCTGTCATCCGAATGGTGTCATTTCTATATCCCCAAAATGAAACACGGCCCTCTCACTGTCCCAGAATAATGTTGCAGCTTCAATCATCATGTTGTTTGGTTGGATGTCTAATAGGAAGGTAAATTGCCCAAGTATTTTCTCACATGTTTCTTGTCACTCAAAGGAAGGTCTTCCAACCAATCTAGCAGCAGTGGTGGTATGTTGCTGACCATACCGAATCTGGGGACCTCGTGACTCAATTTCTGTAAACAAAGAAGGTTAGGCCCTTTTTCCCCACACCTGATTCGACTATTTATATACACCTGATTAGCATATTGGTATTTAGTTCTCTAAAATTAATGCACTAAATGTGGTTGTGTCCGTTGGGATTATGAAAACCCCGGTGGACTTTGGATAAGGCTCGTCTTAAAGGGTTATTATATGGATATCATATTAACCCGGCTAGGTTTGGCCATGATGCATGCACAATTATAATAAGAGTAAGGTTACTATAGGGGCCTACAATAGTACCCTCAAGCAGAAAACTTGAGAGGGAAAGGAACGGAACCATCGATTGCACCGCTGATCAACTAGTTTTACCGCAAATAAGCCTTTCCAAATTTAAAGGGTGAGATATTGGAAGAGCGCAACAACTCATCAAGCATTTCTATAAGATTGATTACGCACGAGTGGAATACGATGTTGAGCATGATTTATGCAGCAGAAAATACATGTTTTCACGTATTTGCACGTTAGAAAAGCAATAAATACAATAATTATGATTGAAAAGACGGTAAGAAGGAAAACAAAGAAACAAGTCAGATTTGTATTGAGGAAATAAATAATGGAAAAGAAACAATTAAGTTCACATAAATGGAAAGGGAAAGGGTGCACATGTATTAACAAAATAAGGCATGTTTGGACTAATTCACAAAGCAAATTTGTTATGGTAAGAGCCTAAGTATATTCCCAGCAGAGTCGCCATGCTGTCGCGCCCCCTTTTTTCCCCTTCGCAACAGGAGTCAAGGTCTCGACATTCATTGGGACAACTTATTTCCTTTTGGGATAAGGCTCACTGATGGCCTCCTGCTTTGGCATCTACGATGGCTACGATGTCTGAGCTGCAGGGGCAGGCTCTCCCATAAGCAGATCTAGAGGGATATCACCCAATGTAGTGAGCTTGGCCACCTCCTTCTTCAGGTCATCCTGGCTCTTCCGCATCTTCTTTACTTGTTTACCCAAGGACTTGATTTCCTTCTCATGTGTGCCCATGGACTCTGGATTCTTCTTCTAATTGTCAACTTGACTCTTCAAAGTTTCCTCTAATGATAGAGGAAACAAGATCTGGGCTAGGGCCGCGTGCGCTGCTACGGCACTAGATAGAGCAGATAGCTTTGAGGTAGCTACCTGCAGCTAATTGTTGATGCCTGCCAATGTCTGGTTTACCCTCAGAGCAGTATAAGGGTATGCTGAAGAAGAAAGAAATGAGGTAGGAATGGAGGCAGATGGTCCGGAGGGAGGATGTGGTATGGTAGTAGAAGACCCCTCGGCTGTAAATGGCTCTGAACCAGTGGCCACCATCCCAAGCTCTTCAGACCGGCCAGTGGTAGTGGTGGCTTTTCT
The DNA here is from genome assembly GCA_005239495.1 of Nicotiana undulata. Taxonomy (NCBI): domain Eukaryota; kingdom Viridiplantae; phylum Streptophyta; class Magnoliopsida; order Solanales; family Solanaceae; genus Nicotiana; species Nicotiana undulata. The sequence continues at coordinate 29,817 of MDKH01240470.1, read as the reverse complement.
CTTTGACTTAGGGTCGTCCGGACCTTGCAGGTTGTACCAAGAAAATTTCCTCTTTGGCTTCACCATTGTGTCATAGTCCCTTCCCTCTACTCCTTGGTCCTGGAAGTACATAGTATGGAAGTTTGGGAAGGGATATGAATGTTCACCCTTTCTGACCGCCCTATTAATCACCTTGGCTATAATATTCCTGACATTGATCTGGAATCCCGCCATAATAGCCCCCATAATAATAGCTCGGGAAACCGGCATGTCACTCTCATGAGTAGTGGGGTCGAGTCTGCTATATAAAAATGTGGCCCATTCCTTTGCCTCGAAGATCAGAGTGTTCCTTTATATAGGGACCCCGATTGTCCGCCAAGCTGGAGTAGTCTTGAGAATAGCAGTCACTGAGGCTAGCCAAGGGCGAGCTAACTCATCCAGCTCCACGTTCTCTAAATAAAGGGTTTCATCTTCATCATTGAACCCAACATAGTCATTGGGAGCTTTTCCATTAAACAAAATCTTCTTGTTGCGGACATTGGTGAAGTATGTGCCATGTTTGATGTGGGCGACATTAGCATAGAACTCCTTGACCAAAAACTCATTGGCCTCTGGCAGGTTGCTGCTAAAGAACTTCCACCCCACTATCTCGTTGAAGTGACTTTTGACATTCGGGTTGTGGGGTAGAAGGTCTCGCTCAATGAAAACCCTCTCCAATGTAAGTGACCTCTAAGGCCACCACTACCTGAACTTGTGATATGCTTTATCGCTCGGAAATCAATCTTTCCATACTATCGGGTTCCGAGATCTCACCGATCCCCCCGTCTGTGTGTCACCACCCCTCCCGTCATCCGGGGCATCATCATCACTATCAACCTGTACTAGAGCAGGTAAGGAGGCTAGAACTGCTACATTGGGGGCCGGGGGTGGAGGAGAGTCACTAAGGCCCAAGATATCAGAAGATTCGGACACAGAAGTTGATTCATTGATAAGGCGCCGAGGTTGAGATTGTACCTCCTCTTGAGCTTGGCCAGCTTCCCCCTCTGAAATTTCCCGAGAGGGGACTGCCGCGCCTTCTTTTTTCCCTTTTGCAGTGGGAGTCAGGGTCTCAACATTCATTGGGACAACTCGTTTCCTTTTGGGAAATAGGTATAGAAGGTAAAGAGTCGCCACCTAACGGGTTCAAGGTGCATTAAGGCACATATTGGAAATAACTCATATAAACCAGTTTGTGGTACCAGAGATTGGTAAGGGCTTGAAATAACCTCGAGGGGAAGGTGTTAGGCACCCCTCGAGGTCACAAAGGTGGGTCCCATCCAAACTTAGTTTGTGAATTAGTCATTTAATAAATAGAGCAGTCTAAGCACACATATGTATAAAAATAAAGGAAGTCCCAAGTTTATTAACCTATAGGATCACATTTGTACAATACCTTGTAAGCCTTCCTCAACTAGAGGGGTTACACAGGGCATTAGCGCACATGTCACCATATCCTTCTACTACCAAATTACCCTACCCTTAGCGGTTATATAAGCGGTTTTAATTATACGGACTCTATGCGTGCATTACCCGTACCTTCCTTATGGCCCTGAAGGTGTTTAGGTCCTCTAATTTTGGCAGTTCTAGACTCTCCTAAGGTGTTTATAGGAGATGAACTAAGCGAAAACAAAGAACATATAGGATTGTCAAGTAAAAGAACAATTAACGAGGCTCATGTTTACCTCCACAAATAAGCAGATAATTAGCATGTCTCAAACAACAAGATTTCAGATATTTCAGAAAGGCCCTAGAACAGGATATCTAGGTGAGAATGACAAGCAGAGAATATGCAGCATTGTGTTAAGGTGAAGCGATAGAAACCTAATCAGTTTGCCTACCGATTTTAAAATCTGTTGAATCTGGGCAGTTCACAAATAAGCAAAGCATAGTTTCACAGTTTTTTATAAGATTTCAATTACGTACAGGCTTGACTAGGCGTGGATCGGAAATACCCTATAAACATGTTGTCTAAAATGTAGTCAAAACTTTAGAAATCCATTTAAAACAAACAGTTTGAACTTATTAAGTCCTATAGGCATGCTTGTCTAAGTACTAAACATCACAAAGCTGGTTTCATGTGCATTTATCCCTATAACATGACATCTAAGTGTTGAGATTGCTTTTAAACACTCTTATAGACATGATTGTTACTGATTTATACGACGTACACATGGTTTTAAAGCGAATGCAAACACAACCCTAAGGCAAGTTTTCTAATACACATAATGAATGAACATTTTATTAGGCGAAATTACAGCAGTAACTTAATAACAGAATTTTTAGGTGGTCATGATTATCCTAAAGGCATGGTTTCTAAAACATAGTAAATCTAAGGCGTGATTTCTAGTGCAAGTAAACATAACAAACCTAAGGCAGGATTTCGAGTTCAAGTAAACAAAATAAACCTAAGGCATGATTTCTAATGCAAGTAGACATAATGAACCTAAAGCATGATTTCTACCCGATTTTCCCACAAAAATTATATAAACATCCCTCCCCTTTTACTAATTTTCCCAATATCTGTTTACAAGGATTATTATTACAGACCATAACTAAATGAATTACATAATAAAAGCTATGTTATAGGGAGCCTGAATAGGCCCAAAGTGAACCTAAAAATACCAGGCCTTCAAATGGTCCAAGGGGCCATATTCTCATAATGTCCAATAGGGGTATCCAGGTGTGTCAAAGTTCTCTAAGTGCGTCAGGGACCTCGAGCAATGCTCACACCAATATCCTTTTAAAGAGAGAAGTGGTTATGTGCAGTGTGGAAGGGCCAACCCCAGTGTGCCAGAGTTCGGAGGAATCTCATGGATTCCTAGGCAGTACACACACTGGAGGGGCAGAACATATGTAGTCTAAGAGTATAAGTGATAGTGCTTGACATAGTTGGAATAATTTTGGAAAAATAGAATAGGAATAAAACATTTAGGAGTGAAAAAGTATTTCATGAATAGAGACAGTTTTGGAAAACATACTAGGAGTGAAAACTTTTGAAAACATTCTTGAGAAAAGGAGTTCAGCAAACAACATCACAGTCTCAACACTTAAAGTGCCCAGATTCAACTCAATTTTTGTTAGTTAACTCTAAGTGAGGCCAATAAACTTTGCAAATAGGGATTAGGGTTGGGAACACAAGAACCAAAAACACAAAACAAGAGCAAGAGGGAGAGTATATTGAACAACAAGTACATAGGACAATCAGCAACAAAGTTCATGGTATTAGAACACAAACTACTTATTCAAAGTCTTAACAGGGAAGTCATACTTTATGCTAAAGTGGTAATAGATAGTAGAGCATAGAGACAAAATATAGGAATAGTCGTGCTGAGGATAAGGGGGTCTACTACACAGAATTAGTTATACCAATCAGATAAAATAAGAGTCTAAGATATTAAAATAAGCATGCTGGTTGAAGGAAGTAAACAAGAAGTACTTGAACTCAAGTAAACATGCTGGTTAAAGTAACAAACAAGAAGAGTATAACCTAGACATGTTGATCAAGCAGTAAATAGAGTTAATTAGGCAGTAGTCATGCTAGTTACAGAAAGACACAACCTTAGTAGAAGTAAAGCAACAAGGAGCACACTGATTTTAATTTCAGAATGACATTGAGATAGGAGCATACCAGTTAAGGAAGAAAAATAGAAAGCAAAGTAGGTATAATTCCACAGTCTAACCTTGGCTTTCAGCCGGCTAGACAAGGAATGAGCACAAGTAACAGAAAGAGAGATGAGAGAATGTTTTTTGTGGGTGTGTTTTTGAACTATTGTTCGTGTCTTTGAGAGGTAGAATAAGAGTGTATATATAGTACTTAGGGAGTAGAACAAATAAGTTAAAGAGAATCGGAATTCAATCAATTAAGAGCAATCAAATAATCACATAATCCATTTTCATAAGGGAGTCCGAAATAGACCCCTTAATTTGGGGGTAATCAGTTAACAGTCACAACATGGGGGGTTTAATTAGGTCAAAGAATCTAAATCATACCAAGTAGGGAGTCAATAAAAATCCCAAAACCATACGGATGACTAGTTAAGGAAAGTATGATCAATTAAAGTCACATATAAGGAAACAAAATAAAATCTTTGCATATAAATTTTAACAGGGCAAAATAACAGGAAATAATCAGTAAAATTTTCAAAGAATACTGATTTTATGGGCATGAATTACTCAGATTATCTAAATATAAATCAACTAAGTAAAACCTCACAAAATATAGGATTTAACAAGAAAAGCAGGTTCGAGCCATTAATAGAGATTAATCAAGGCAAAATTCCAAAGAGCACTAAGTTTAACAGGGAAAAATATTTAAATCCCTAAGTAGAACAAGTTAGTACCACTGATTCCCAAAAATCAACATAATAAACGAAAGAAGAAGAAATGAGTATAACCACTAAAAATCTCTAGGGTTCGAGCATTCATGCAAAAATCAGTCAAATAAGTAAAGAGATGAACAAATTAAACATTGAAAAATAGAAAAATCTTTCGAAGAAGGTCTGGGAAAATCCTAGCTTTAGAAAGAGTGATTAAAATCAAAATAGTTAACTAGAACAAGGAATTTTTAAAGGAGAACACTTAATAATACTCGAATCACCTCATATCTATAAAGATTTGAGAATAATCGACAGTATCGAACTAGGGTTTTCAGAAAATAGTAGAGATGAAGAGATTTGGTCCAAAACCCATAGATTCAAACGGAAAACAAGAGGAAATCCTTACTTACAAACGAAAATGGCCAGAGACAGGACGGTAAACGAGTTTCAAACCAGAACATGTTGGTTTTCCCTTGAGATATTCTCAAGGACTCATGAAATCGAAGAGCCATGGAGTATAGGAGACCAGAGGTGGTCGGAGAAGTCACAGAAACACCATAGGAGGGAGATTCTCGCCGGTGACGGCGATAAGGGTTTAGGTTGGTTTGAGAGAAAATTGAGAGATTAAGGGAGATGATGATGGCGGGCTGGAGAGAATGAGGAAGGGGGGTTAGGGTTTGGTGAATCAAAATGGTAAGTTTAATTGTGGACCGTTGATCAAAATGATCAGCGGCCACGATTAAACGGGGCTATTGGGTCAGATGCATTCAGATTGGGCCTCAGGGGTTTTGGGCTGGTTTTTGGGATAATATTAAGGAGGTTTTGGGATGGTATTAAGGGTTAAATATGAAATAAAAGGCCTATTTGTTAAATACCCAAATAATGGATAAAAAAATATTTTATAAAAAAAATTAGCAGATTATAAAAAATAATTTTCATGCATAGAAATGCCTTAAAATAATTACTCAACGTTTTAGAAATATAAAAAGCTATTTTCTGGTAAGATAATGTAATAATGCATGCATGGGCTATAATTGCAAAGTTATTGCAATTGTAATAAAAATGTAAATATGGCTATTTTTGCAATAATTTAAGCCTAATAGTAATATTAAGTCATGAAATTGTTATAAAGTTCTTTGTGATGCAATTTGAAATTATATATATAAATAAAGTACCGGGATAAATTAATTTAAAAAATATAAAAATTATGGAAAAATTTCAATTGATGCTAATGCATAGTTTTGAAGGTATATATGCATTTGAAAAATATTATACAGAAAAATTCGGTATCAACATGGACATATCACTAGTCTTCGAGGTGTCTGGAGTGGGCCTCGGGAGAGTCTGTTTGTTACCAATTATCCTTATAGGAGCTAGGGGTGCAGTAGGTTGTTTTCCTCTTCCCCGGCCCCGTGAGGACTCTCCCCTTCCGGTTTGTTTATCTTGGCCACCTCTAGATCGAACCATTGTCTGCAAACATAATCAATGAAAGCTCATTAGCATTTGGTAATCAATGAATCATTAGATGAAAGCAGAAATAGGTTGCAGTAGGTAAAACAAAGTGGACCAGTGTCAACGGAAAAAGAAACGCAGCAGCGGAAAGGCCACTGCTGACAACGGAAATGGGGCGCAGCCGCGAGAGCCTGGGAATCAGACTACCCAGTCTCTGAACATCACTCACCGCTGATAGCGGAAAAATGGGAGCGCCCGTGTAAGCTCCACTGCTTACAGGTGCAAAATGAGCGCGACCGTAAAATCAATTTGACATTTCTCCGAACTTTGTTTTCGCTGTCTGCGAAAATTAACCGCGAACGCATAGAGCCAGCCGCTGACAGCAAAATTTCTATTGTGGCCGCATAAAAGCAACCAATTCAAATTCATCAAACTATGCGGTCGCTGACCGCGAAATTTAAACAACACGGGCACTGAGTAAAGGTTCTTGAGCTAGGGTTCATAATTCTCAAAGAATTTGGCAATTAACGAACAAAATTAAAAAACCCAACCCCCATTAGGCATCAAAACACATACCCAACCATCATTTTCTTAGCAATCGTTAAACATGTTTATGATTCTAGGTCTATAGTAACCCTGACTAGAAAGAAAAGCTAAAAATAAGTAAAATAAAAGAGAAAGAACCAAAATTAGAACTAAGAAATTGATCATACCAGAAGTTAGAATTAATTTAGGAATTAAACATTCTAGATGAGATGAAGTTTTAGATGAACATGAGTATGATGAACAATGAAAAGGAGCCTTCAAGTGCTAGGGTGTGAAAATGTAAAAGGAGGAGGGCCTCTCTATTTATACTAAAAACTTAGGCCCCACACCGACTTACCTGGCGCGGCCGCGGAATTCCACCACAGTCCGCGCTTTTCACCTGTTAAAGAGTTGATGGTACAAGGTCACCCCTGTGGGCAGAAAAACAGTCGCGACCGCGGAACAGTGACCGCTGACAGCAGAATATCAACCGCGGACACGGACCAAACTTCAGAGACTTTGTATTTTTTTTATTTTTGCAAGTCCGCGTCCGCTGCAGCATAGAGCCCCCGCGAAAGAGCCACCGCTGACCGCGGAATTTGGAGCGCGACAGCGGTTCAAAGCGCACTTAACCAATTTTCTCCAGTATTTGTCCTGCACTGCATCAAATAATTCCTACACAAATCTCACAACCAGTTTGTTCAAAAGAGCTTAATCTAAGAAGAAAAATTGAAAAAAAGGAAAAAATCACTTGGGTTTCCTCTCAAGAAGCGCCTGATTTAACGTCGGGGCAAAACACAAGTTACCATCAACATTGAAACTTTATCAAAGTCACCATGTGGTTGTCATCAAACTTTCCCAAGTAATGTTTCACATGATTCCCATTAACCCGGAAGATTTCACCATTTTTATTCTTCAGGTCAAGAACACCAAAAGGTGTTACATGCACTACCTCAAATGGACCACTTCATTTGGAGTTTAGCTTACCCGGAAACAAACGCAACTGGGAGTTGAAGAGAACGACCAAATCATCCTCTTTGAATTCCTTGTTTCTGGAATATTTATCATGCAAGTATTTCATCTTCTCCTTCTACAATGATGAGCTTGAATAGGCATGAAAATGAAATTCATCTAGCTCATTGAGTTGTTCCACCCGGAGATTTGCTGCAACATCCCATTCAAGATTTAACCTCTTCAAGGCCCACAATGATTTATGTTCTAGCTCAACCGGCAAATGACACGCTTTACCAAACACCAACTGGTACGGAGACATACCGATTGGAGTTTTAAATGCAGTCCTATAAGCCCAGAGCGCATCATCTAGCTTCCTGGACCACTCCGTTCTATTGGAATTCACAGTTTTTGACAAGATGTTTTTGATTTCCTTATTTGAAACCTCCACTTGCCCACTAGCTTGGGGATGATAAGGGGTAGAGGCCTTGTGATTGACACCATATTTAGCAAGCAAAGTATCAAATTCCCTATTACATAAATGAGACCCCACATCACTTATAATTGCCCGAGGAGTCCCAAACCATATGAAAATGTTCTTCTTGAGGAAAGCTACTACACTATGGGCTTCGTTGTTGGGCAAAGACACGGCTTCGACCCACTTGGACACATAATCAACAGCTACAACAATGTAAGTATTGACAAACAAACTAACAAAAAGGCCCATGAAGTCTATGCCCCACACGTCAAATATGTCAACTTCAAGAATAGTTGTGAGGGGCATTTCATCCTTCTTTGATATTTCCCCAGCTCTCTGATATTCATCACATCTCTTGACAAGCTCACTGGCATCTCTATACAAGGTTGGCCAATAAAAACCACAACTCAGAACCTTGGAAGCAGTCCTCACCCAACCGTGATGACCACCGTTGGGAGAGGAATGACAAGCATCAAGTATGCTCATTTGTTCCTCCTCTAGGACACACCTACAAATCACTCCATCATTGCAAATGTTAAACTAGTAGGGCTCATCCTAATAATAGTCCAAAATGTCCCGTTTGAGTTTCTTCCTTTGGTTAGAAGAGAGCTCACACAGGACAATGCCAAAAACAATGAAATTGGAAACATCCGCAAACCAAGGCATATCATTCATAAAAACCGAGAGGAGTTGCTCATCCGGGAAAGCATCATTAATTTCAATACCATATTTTGGCCTCCCTTGCTCTTCTAGCCGGGACAAATGATCAGCAACCTGATTTTCACTACCTTTCATATGAATGATCTCGAGGTCAAATTCATGAAGCAACAAAACCCATCTTATCAATCTAGCTTTGGAGTCCTTCTTCGTCATCAAATACCGGAGCGTCACGTGATCGATGTGAACAATCACTTTGGTGACCATGAGATAAGGCCTAAATTTCTCCATTGCAAACACAATTGCTAAAAATTCCTTATCCGACACCGTATAATTAACCTAGTCATCGTTCATAGTTTTTCTTGCATAGTACACTGGATGAAATATCTTGTTCACCCGTTGACGCAAGACCTCTCCTACCGCAACATCAATTGCGTCGCACATAAGCTCAAAGGGCGAGCTCCAATTTGGTGTGGTAATGATTTGAGCGGTTGTTAATTTATACTTCAAAATCTCAAAGGCCTTCATGGATTCTTCATTGAAATAAAACCTTGCATCCTTCTCTAATAGATTGCATAGGGGATTCACCTCTTTGAAAAAGTCTTTGATGAACCTCCGGTAGAACCCCGCATGGCCAAGAAAACTTCTACCCCCCTTGACGGAAGTCGGAGAAGGTATATTTGAAATCACAACTATTTTAACCTTGTCCACTTCGATTCTATCTTTTGAGATCTTATGGCTGAGGACAATGCCCTCCTCGACCATAAAGTGGCATTTCTCCATATTGAGCACCAGATTTATCTCTTCACATCGGGCTAGAACCTTGTCAAGATTTTGCAAACATTCTTCAAATAAGTCTCCAACTACACTAAGGTCGTCCCTAAATACTTCGAGAAAGTCCTCCACCATGTCCGTAAATATAGCCATCATGCACCACTGAAATGTAGGTGCATTACACAATCTGAACGGCATCCTAGAGAATGCAAAGGTCCCATACGGGCAGGTGAAGGTAGTTTTCTCTTGATCATCTGGGGCTATAAGAATCTGATTGTAACCTGATTACCCATTCAAGAAACAATAGAAGACCCGCCTGGCAAGTATGTCTAGCATCTAATCTAGAAAAGGCAATGGGAAATGATCTTTTCAGGTCACCTTGTTCAGCTTCGTGTAGTCCATATATACCTTCCATCCAGTCACTGTCTGAGTAGGGATCAACTCATTCTTCTCATTTTTCACCACGGTCATACCCCTTTTTTTTGGCACACACTGCACCGGTGAAGTCCATGCATTTTTTGAGATTGGATAGATAACCCCTGCATCAAGCCATTTGATAATCTTCTTTTTGACCACCTCTTGCATAGCCTCGTTCAACATCCTTTGATGTTCCATGGACGATTTTGCATCATCCTCAAGTATAATTTTATGCATGCAAAAGGCGGGGCTTATGCCCCGAATATCAGCTAAGGTCCCTCCGATTGCCTTTTTCTCCTTTGGAGCACTTCAAAGGTTGAGTTTACCTGCATTTTGGTTAAGAAAGAAGAAAGAATAACAGGTAATGTAGAAGAGGGACCCAAAAATTCATACCTGAGGTCTAATGGGAGAGGGTTCAACTCCAATGTTTGTGGCTCCTCGATCGAGGACTTTGTCGCTGGAGTCTTTCGAGTTTTCAAGTCCAAGGATAGCTTACGGGGACCATAAGAATAGGATCCCATTCCTTGCAATGCATTAGCAAATTCAACCAAGCCATCTGTTACACCATCCTCATGGTTCAACAAGACAGCTTCCATGGGATCTTCCACATTGATCATTGAACTTGTATCATCAATTATAACTTCCATCACTAGATCCATAAAAGATCAAACCTCAATACTATTTGGGTGCCTCATTGACCTGCACACGTGGAAGACAACCTTTTCATCGCCCACCCGGAAGGTGAGCTCACCGACTTCAACATCCACCAAGGCCTTCCCTATTGCTAGGAATTTCCTTCCTAATATTATAGGCATCTCGTGGTCCACCTCGCAGTCGAGGATCACAAATTCAGCAGGCAAGATAAACTTGACGACCAGTACAAAAACATCATCAATAATACCAAGGGGCCGCTTCATTGTTCTATCCGCCATTTGTAGTCTCATTGAAGTTTCTCTAGGTTGAAAAATACCCAAAGTTTTGAAGATGGAGTAAGACATCAAATTCATACTTGCACCCAAATCACACAATGCCTTTGCATAATCTGCACTTTCAATGGTACAAGGGATGGTAAATGCGCCGGATCTTCAAGTTTGGGAGCCATCGAGTGCACAATGGAACTTACTTGGTGAGTCATTTTGATGATCTCACATTCCATATATCTCTTTTTAGTCACCAAGTCTTTCATAAATTTGGCGTATCCCGGCATTTTCTCAAGAGCTTCCACTATTGGCACGTTGATTGACAAGCTCTTCATCATCTATATGATCTTCTTGAATTGATTTTCACTCTTCTGCTTTGCCAGTCGTTGAGTATAGGGTGGAGGAGGCCTTCGCTTTTGGCACTACCGGCTCCGGTATGTCTATTACGTGTTCCCTAGACGGATTCACGTCATTTTGTGTCTCCTCCTCATTGTCATTGATATCAATCCTTACTTCACCATTCAATTGATCTTCACTCACTTGATCATCAACTATAGGAGCATCATCATTTTGTATTTCATCATCATCACGCACAACTCTCTTTTGCCTGGAGGTACTTGCTTCACCGCCTCAACCACTCCTTGTGGTCACCGCCATTGCATTCCCAGTATTGTTATTGTTCCCGCCCTTTGGGTTTACAACCGTGTCACTAGGTAGTGCCCCCTTAGGGAGAGTGTTTAAATCATTCTAGATTTGACCCATTTGGACCTCAAGATTGCGGATGGAGGTAGTGTGGGAGGCAATTTGAGCATCAGAATCAATAGTCCTCTTCATCATATGTTTGAACATATTATCAATCCGGCCCATATCATTGCTTGACGAACTTTGACCTTGAGATTGATACGGAGGATGATTGTTGGGTTGTTGGTACATTGGGGGCCTTTGAAAGCCCGGCCCCCGATTTTCATTTCCATCCCAATTGCTGTTGTTATTTCCATTCCAATTGTTGTTGTCATCCCAATTCTAGTTGTTGTTCCCCCAGTTGTTTGAGTTGTTGTTGTTCCAATTTCCTTGCCCTTGATTGTTCCAATTCTGATTATTCCCTTGAGATCTCCACTGTTGGTTTGGAGCATTGCTCCACTATCCTTGATAGTTGCGTGCATACATCACATCCTCACTTTGGTCATCATACGAATCATCATTGTTGTAACCACTCACACCTTTCTCATTTTGATCATTGTTGCTTTGCATTTGTTAGCCACGTTGTCTTCTCATGTTGACCTTTAGATTGGCCTCTTTCATTGCATGTACTTTCTTTGGTCCTTGGATTTGTTGAAGTTGTGCTTTGGCAAGTTGGTTCATAGTTCTTATTAACTCAGCTATGGCTTGTCCATGGTCTTGGTGTTCCTTATGAAGATTGATCACACTCGGGTCACCTTGAGGAACATTTGCCCGACTTTGCCACACTGAAGAAGTGTTAGGCATTTCATCATGAATATCACAGGCTTCATCATAAGACAGCTTCATAAAATTTCCCCCAGCAAACTAGCTCACCTCACATTGATTGGTCGTGTTTATACCCCGGTAAAATGTTTGTTGGATCATAGCTTATGTCATGTCATTATTGGGGAATTCCTTGACCATAGTTCTATATCTCTTCCATATTTCATGAAGGGGATCATTGGGTTCCTGTTTGAATGCTAAGATTTCATCCCTTAAGGCTGCCATATGTCCAGGTGAGAAAACCTTTGCAATAAACTTGTCTGCCAACTCATCCCACGTAGTGATGGAATGATTGGGGAGTCTTTAGAGCCAGTCCAATGCTTTCCCTCTAAGTGAAAAAGGGAACAGTCTAAGCCTCAATGCATCCTCCGACACGTTTGTCTGTTTGCTTCCCCAACATGTATCCACAAATCCCTTAAGATGTTTATAAGAATTTTGATGGGGAGCACCTGTGAAATACCCTCGCTGCTCCAATAAAGTCAACATCACATTTGTAATCTAGAAATTTCCCACCCGGATTCGAGGTGGGACAATTGCACTAGCATATCCTTCATTTGGAAGCACCTGAGGAGCTGCTCTTAGAAGAGGTGGGGGAGGGTCTGGAATATTTTCATTGGCCTGGCAACCTCTCCTTTGAGCTTGAGGTACTAGATGCACCTCATCATCACCCTTATCTTCTACCTCATCCCCCGGGAGAATTTTTCCAAGAGGATCAGTCATTTGTACCTAGAGCGATTAAAACAAACAAGTTAGTAAAATAGAAGGAAAGAAAAATAATACACACAACTAGTCATATAGATAGCCAAAACCGTTTAACTCCCCGGCAACAGCGCCAAAAAGTGATCGACTCCAACCCTGCACCACTATAGAATGGCGAGGAGGGGTCGATGTAGCTTTTACCCGAGAGGACGGGATCGATACCCATATGGAGTTATAAGATGGGAGTTGGGTTCCTATCCGACCTAGCTATGTATTTTTTTCTTTCATTACACTTCTAGTCATAAATGAGTTTGTTTCTATTCTAATTGTATTTCTAATGCTTACTAAAAAGAAACAAAGTATAATGTTTTTGTAAGGGTTTTCTCAATTTATAAAGGGCACTAGGGAAGCGACTTACACCTAGATGAGTATCTAATGGAATCTATAATTTAGGACAAACTTGTTGTATTTGGGATTGTGATACAACCTCACACTCAATTACTCACCCTATACCTTTCGGTAATTTGGGTGGCTTTGTCCGAATTGGTTTTATCAAGCCTAATTGGGTGTTCAAACAGTGCAAGTAAAATTGGCTCAAGTCGGGTATTACTATCTCTACGTTTAACCCTTTAATTAGGGCTATCAATCTCTTGAATCCACCACAATTCCTTGTTAGCCTATATTACCTAGATTTGGGTCCTCTTTCTCAAGAAGAACCCTAGTAAAAAAGGCATGAATCAGTATTTGCAACCACCAATTCAACATATAAAGCATGAAACAAGCTAAATATCACTAACCCATAAACAAATAAGCCCTAAAATTAAAGACCCATTAAATACCCACAACAGGGTTGGGTCACAACCTTAGCTAAGGGATCTAGCTACTCATAAAGGTAGATATCAAAGATGTAGATAAAATAATAGCCATAAATGTTAAATACAAAGAACAAATCTAAGATTATAAGCTAAAGCTACTTTAAAAATACTCAAAAGGTAAAAAGGATGTTGTTCACGAGCTACTTAATACAAAAGATGACCTAACATGTAAAAAAGAACTATTTATACACAACTGAAATTACTGGACAAAAATGCTCATGCGGAGATTTCGCTGTCAGCGGAATAATGGGCGCCTCAGCGGATGGATTTTCGCGGCCACGCAATAACGAGCGCGGACTACGTTTCTTCAAAATTGGACTTGGCCTGGGCTGGACTTCGCTGCCAGCGTAAAAGCAACTGCCCCCACGTGATCTTTATCCGCGGCCGCGTAAAATGTTCGTGGACTGCGTTTCTTCCCTTTCACTTTGATGTGAACCCTCTGAACCTTGATTCCGCTCCTAGCATATTTCTCACCGCCTCAGCATTAGGATGTAGCGCGGCCGCGTAAAATATGCGCTGACCACGTTTCATGGTTGGCCCAAGGTTGCTAACTATGTGATCCCCCACTTTCGCTCTCATCAGAATTGCCGCCACGACCGCACCCAAAGAACTAACCATATCCCTTATCATGCCGATCTGACCTACTACTAAGCTATCCTATTTATCCAAATTCCTTCTGACTTACCTTTGAATTGATACTTCTTCTTGCTATAATACCGCAATTCTCAATCCCGACTCACCGCACGAAACCCGAGCATAAAAATATAATGTCTAAGGCTCATAAGCCGCTGAATACTCCCTCAATTATCCCCAAATGCACCACACTAGAAATACTTACCTTGAAGAGACTTCGTGCGAATTTAAAGTCATTACCTCCACTTTCCTGATACTGATGGATAGAATCCATGATAATGCAAATACACCACAAGCCTTGACACCTTCCTCGTAAGTCTCAGTTCTAGCCCTTCTCACACCTTGAGGATCCTCGATCGCTACATATAACCTTGAATCCGTCTGAAACATTCTCGAACGTCATTTACTCTACGTAATTTCAATTACACTAACCGAGTAAACATAACAACTTGATCTCGCTTACAATCCACATACTAGGAAAGTAATCCACCCCTTTGAAGCAACAAGCACACTCATACATTGCACACTCTACACTTAACAACACGACTCCATCATTCAATGAATTCCACTATCAGTAAGGTACATTACAACTTGTATCGAAGAAATTTCCATCACTCGAGTCGTTCCCAGACTCCACCTCTGCAGGCCATAACGGATTCACCAACATACCTCGAACCGAAACCAATACAACACATAATCGTGTAATCAACTTATCAATAGAGAACTCCCCCACTAGTCTCAAAGCCGAAGATCAAGACAAACAATAACTCACGATGCCCATAAACTATCACTGCCACCATACTGTGGTGAGGTTCAACTAAATCCTCCATAAGCTCATACGACCCAAACCATCTAACCCTCAAATCGTATGCAAATATTGCATTCACCATGGTAATGGTCATGCCAACTCCCACACGCGTTCTAAATTCAAATTACAACATACATCATTTACTGATAGAGAGAACTTACTACAAATAAACATGAGGGTCACACACCTCAAGACAACTCGCATGAAATACCCCTGCCTGCTTAACCTCAAAATGATATCTCCCTACACACTCCGAAAATCATAGTTATCACGCAATCACTATACCTTCCTACATTAGAACACAACCATTGCTTGCCCTCGAGACATCCCATTTAGCGGTACAAGAACCTGAAGGTGATGGTAACACTAACAATGGGGTCGTGGTCAAAGAATTCTTGAGCTTCTAGAAGCTCTACTCACACTCGTCTGGCCACGTAGATACCTTCACTGGACACCACGTGTCCCAAGAATGCTACTGAACTGAGCCAACAATTCACACTTTGAGAACTTCGCACAAAGATTCTCCTCCCTATATCCTTGTAATACCATCATCAAATGTCGAGTATGTTATCCCTGGCTACGAGAGTATGACAAGATGCCATCAATAAATACAACAACAAAGGAGTTATAACACGGTTGAATACACCGGCAATCAAATACATAGACGCTGTTGGGGCATTGGTCAGCTCAAAAGACATCACAGGAACTCAGTAAATAACAGGAAAACCCACTTCACTCCACAACTAAACTACACGAGAGGTCCTTTAATACTCATAACTCGAAGACATATTCTAACTCAATACAGAAGTCAAATAATCAAGGGTTCTTTCCATATCTCCCGCCAATTCATTTTGGTCAATATCAAACAACCTAAATACATCAAACTATCCGATCACACTCACCATGTAGTCATCTAGTCACAAAGTTCCATCAATAAGGACACAAACGGACATATAAGTCCCCCAACAGACGTGCTCACACAAACGAAATATCAGCACTCAAGCCACAGACAAAAATCCATCCTCAAGTCCTTCCGGCTGGCCCATTACCAACATGCTAAAAACCATATCTCACCCATGGAAGTCACAAGCCGCCGACGCACAACTGATACCAAGCGCTCGCGTGCACATTCGAATACATGAAAGGAACTCAAAGATTTTTGTTTTGGCTGAATAAATGGATTCGCACGATAAAAATTCAAGAATGTGGAATGTTTCCTAAGGGTACTGCAGCCTCTCGAAGATAAGTACAGACGTCTCCGTACCGATCCACAAGACTCTACTAAACCTTCTCATGACCGTTGAGTCCTATGTAACCTAGAGCTCTGATACCAACTTGTCACGACCCCAAATCCTAACAGGCCGTGATGGCGCCTATCGTGGAACTAGGCTAGCCAACCATCACTTTACTACTCATTGGTTCTTTTATAATAGTTCACGACACAATGATAAACAGCAAACATAGCAATAAAAATAATTTATTTAAATCTTAGCGCCCCGATAACAGTCTAAACAAAACCTAAACCTCCCAGGACTGGAATCAATGATCATGAGCATCTAAAAAGCAATAAATCTAACTCTGATAATGTCATAATAAATGTCTATGAATCAATTTCTAATACTAATCAAGGAAGGGAAATGGAGAAGCTGTGAACGCTGGACAGCTACCTCGAAATCCCGTGAACTGCTGCTAACGAATAAGGCAACTACTGCTCCAAGTCGGTACCTGGATCTGTGCATAGAGACAAAGGGAGTCTTTATGAGTACGCCAAATCAGTAGTAATGAAAATAATTCACAGTCTGATAATTTTAAAACACACAGTACAGATACACCAATTCACAAAAGCCATTAAAACACCAAGTCACCAGATAGCATTCATCAAATACATGAGTTCAAAAATCAGTTTCCAGAAATCCTTTGAAGCAAGTGTAATATCAGTATATCTCAGTAAAAATCAGTTTGAAAACAAGTGGTTTATATTTCAAAAACTCAGTAAAAATCATTTTCATAAAACTGCCCCTCGGGCCAAAATTATTTCTCGTAACATTTGCCCATTAGGCATTTTCACAATCACTCTGTATCAGCCCATCATGCAATAATCATCACTCAGTATCAGCCCCGTGGGCAATTATCATCACTCAGTATCAGTCCCGCGGGCAATAATCATCACTCAATAGGTACCTGCGCTCACTGGGGGTGGGTAAAGACTCCGGAGGGGCTCCTACAGCCCAAGCGCTATAACAACATAGGCCTGAAAGCCTCTCACAACATAGGCCTGAAAGCCTCTCACAATATAGGCCTGAAAGCCTCTCACAATATAGGCCTAAAAGCCTCTCACAATATAGTCCTAAAAGCCTCCCTCATATCCTCACAATGTAGGCCTGAAAGCCTCACTCAGTCAGACACTCTTGATTTACCCTTAGGCCATAACATACCGGGTTCTCGACCCAAAACAATGCTTTATTTTTCAATAAATAGTATCAAAATACTTCGAGTGTCAAAATAATTTATCAGGAAAAGACTGAGTGTAAAATCATAACATACAATGAGGAAAATATAGTAAACACAACTCCCAAGGGGAAAAAAGATCGGCACTAGGCCCCAAACACGACTTACAGCCCAAATCATATCATAATATAATAATACTAATTAAAGATAGGCTTAAAAATCGGTTTCGCAACTCAATAGTCGCCTAAGTAAGGAGTATATCTCCAAAGTTTCAACCTTTGTATTTCAAAACCCGTGAAAGGGTGCATAGTCCGGGGTTTCATATCCTCAGGACAGGATTTAAAGAAATTACTTACCTCAAACTAGCCCGAAACTACTTCGCAATGCGTTTGCCTTTCGAATCAACTTCCGGATGCTCCAAATCTACCAAGTTCAGATTTTTATCATCAAATTATGCTCAAGGAATAAATTCCAATTGAAAAATATCGAATTTAGCTCAAAAATCCAAATTCGGTCAAAACCCGACCCCCGAGACCGCGTCCTGAAACTCATAAATTTTTATGCCAAAATGTTCTTCGCCCTCTCACGAGTCCGTACATATAAACAACACCAAAATCGGAGTTCGTTTGACCCCTCAAATCGACCCCTAAAGGTCTCATAACCTCAAGCCCTAAACCCACCTTTTTCTACTGATTTCCATAAATTTAATACTGCGATTATGCTCTATAATCACCCATAAACGATTTTTAAGGTCAAAATTACTTACCTCTACGAATACCACTGATTTCCCTCTTCAAAAATCGCCTCAAGAGATCTCTGTCCGTACAGGTGTAAAAAGGGTTTAGGTCGCAGAAGGGTTTATTTAAATATGCCCAGGTATACACATTGTGCGATCGCGGCTCCATCTGTGCATTCGTGGCGAACAAAATTTACCAGCCCTTATTTAACCCTATGCGATTGCGGCCTCCTCTATGCGATCGCATAGAACAATTTTCCAAGAGCCTTCTCCAACTCTTTCGGATATCCTCTAGTATAATGGTCATAACTCTTTGTACAAAACTCCAAATTACGATTGGCTTAACTTTATGAAAACTAGATATCAAGAGCTACAACTGTAATTTTTGGATCATCTTCAAATTCCTTATAGATTGTGAGTTATAAGCTTACAAAGTCGGGACAGTGCAACAGAAAAATTACTCTGTGCGATCGCACAACACAACTAGATTTTTCCAAATTTTCTATGTGCTAACGCATCCAAATCAATGCTATCGCACTGTACACCCCTGAAGCCAAAAACCAGCAACTTGAAATGGCCTAGAAATGGCCCGAAACCACCCGAGACCCTCGAGACCTCAACCAAAACATACCAACACATCCCATAACATCACACAAAATTAATCGAGCCTTTGAATCACAAAAAAAAATGCAAAAACACTATAATCACATCGAATTCAAGCCTATGAACTTTTAAATTTCTAAATTCCACCAACGATGCCGAAACTATCCAAAACACATCCGATTGACCTGAAATTTTGCACACATATCAAAAATGACATTACGAACTTGTTTCGACTTTCGGAATTTCATTCCGGCCCCGATAGCCTATTTTCCACTGCCAACCGGAAATCGCCAAAAACTAAGTTCCGCCAATTCAAGCCTAAATCTACACCGGACATCACAAAAATATTCTGAACACACTCCTAACTCTCAAATCACCTAAAAAAGCTATTTGAGCCATAAAATCCGCATTCCGAGGCTGTTTACTAATAAGTCAACACTCGGTTGACTTTTCCCATTTTAAGGCTATTTTTAAGACTAAATGGCTCAATTCTCACCACAACCATTCCGATTCCGAGCCTACCAACTCTAACACATCAAGAACAATATAACCAACCTATGACAAGTCAATTACATTAATTTTTAATGTAAGTTCTACGTAACGACATACCGGGTCATTACAGTGCCTTCAATCAAAACAACAAAACAAACAAAATTTTCTGTCCCAGTTTGCACTCGGGAGATTTGTGAGTTGTTATAAAAACTGTAAACCACTTATGCTACTGTTGCAATGATAAGAGTAAACTAAAGACTCGACTGATTTCAAATCCAGACTTCCTTTTTTTCAATTATTATCATAGGAGAAAATTCATCAAACTAGGTTTTCTTATCTTAGGAGAAAAGTTTGTCAGACTTAGACGTATATCCTAGGAGAAAGTTCATCAGACTAGGTTATTTCTTCTTTATTGTTTTTGGTATCTTAGGAGAAAAAATTCATCAGACTAAGATTTTAATCGTAGGAGAAAGTTCATCAGACTAGGTCTTCTATCTTAGTAGAATGATTCATGAGACTAAGATTTCGATCCTAGGAGAAAGTTCATTAGACTAGATCTTCTATCTTAGGAAAAAGATTCATCAGACTAAGATTTCGATCCTAGGAGAAAATTCATCAGACACGGTCTTTTGTTAGTTATCTTAGGAGAAAGATTCATCAGACTAAGATTTCGATCCTAGGAGAAAGTTCATTAGACTAGATCTTCTATCTTAGGAAAAAGATTCATCAGACTAAGATTTCGATCCTAGGAGAAAATTCATCAGACACGGTCTTTTGTTAGTTATCTTAGGAGAAAGATTCATCAGACTAAGGTTTTGATCCTAGGAGAAAATTCATCAGAATAGGTCTTTTGTTTGTTATCTTAGGAGAAAGATTTATCAGACTAAGATTTTGATCCTAGGAGAAAGTTAATCAGACTATGTCTTCTATCTTAGGAGAAAGATTCATCAGACTAAGATTTCGATCCTGGGAGGAAATTCATCAGACTAGGTCTTTTTGTTTGGTTATCTTAGGAGAAAGATTCATCAGACTAAATCTTCTATCTTAGGAGAAAGATTCATCAGACTAAGATTTCGATCCTAGGAGAAAATTCATCAGACTAGGTCTTTTTTTGTTTGTTATCTTAGGAGAAATATTAATCAGACTAAGATTTCGATCCTAGGAGAAAATTCATCAGACTAGGTATTTCTATCTTAGGAGAAAGATTCATCAGACTAAGATTTTGATCCTAGGAGAAAATCATCAGACTAGGTCTTGTTTTTTGTTATCTTAGGAGAAATATTCATCACACTAAGGTTTTGATCCTAGGAGAAAGTTCATCAGACTAGGTCTTCTATCTTAGGAGAAAGATTCATCACACTAAGGTTTTGATCCTAGGAGAAAGTTCATCAGACTAGGTCTTCTATCTTAGGAGAAAGATTCATCAGACTAAGATATTTATTGGAAGGAAAATCCATCAGACTAGGACTTTTTATCCTAGGAGGAAAAATGTGAAGAGCAATGACAACATTTTATGCACACTACCAAGACATATAAAAGCAAAGATTTGAAACACTTCCCTTTGTCGACTCTTCTCTTCTTCTTTTTTCTTTCTTTTCTTCTTTTTTGTTTGTTTTTTAACCATTTTTCTTTCACGACTTTGTCCTTGTTTCAAACAACGAAAACTTGTGAGTTTAAAATGTGGTTGTTAGTTTGTGACCTTGACTACGAGGGTGATTTCTCTTGCACTTGTCACGATCAACTTCGATTTCAACTTGGAAGACAGTGTTTGTTATCAGCCGACTGCTTTTTCGGACAACCCTTATTACAAGAAATATTCTTGAACTGTTCAAGTGCAAACCTTATACCCGATGCATTGCACTCATATTCTAATATTCACCAAATCTTTGCATTTTGCATCAATCCCAGAGACCAACTCAGTGCACACACTATTCTCCTGTGTCTTGTGACATTTTGATGTGCTTGCCAGACTCGGCTTTGTGTGATTAAAAAGATGGTAGCAGATTATGAAGTCATTCTCACTTGTTTCGACAAAAACAGACTCAAAAGGGACTCAAAAGGGACTCAAACAAAACAAGAGGAACAAAATATGAATAAAAACAAGAAGAGATGGTATCTAACAAGAAAAACTTTTACCTAGGAAAAAGAGCAAAGTTGGAACTAATATGATTTGAAGGCCATCTCCACTAACCATGACATGCATTTTGGATTAAGCGGCCTAATTTGTCAAGCGAATCTGATCTTCAACTCTTGTTATGCCTCTAAGTTGTGAAACTGGGCTGCAGTGCTCCAATTGTCCTATTTGACCATAATCCTCAGTCGACTTGTAGTGCCCTAAAAGGTTTTCATCATCAAGCCTCTCTCATTTTGCTCTTTTTCTCAACTCACCGTTGCCTTACGGTGCCCATGAGGATTTTCACCGATAAGACTCTCTCATTTTATCATTTTCTCTCATTGCGCTGAGAACAATGTATTACCCATTATGCAGGAAGATCATACTTTCACCACACTTGATTTGGCATCCTCAAAGATCGGTCGGAAGGTCTTTCTTTGGATCGTAATGTAGGCTTTTGGACAAGTTTGGAAAGAAAGGGTGGCATGAAGGCTCAAAATAATTTATGATGAAAGGGCTCAAAGTTACAACTTTTGGAATCAGATCTTTTGGCTACAATTAAAACTCCTGCCCCAGTTTCTTGGAGTCTGGGGAAATTTTCATTTTTTTTTTATTTTTTTTTTGTTTTGATGGGACCCAACCTCAGAGTGAGGCTGCCTACGTATCCTTAATAAGAATCAGGTCGAACGTAGTTCCAACATCTCACCTGACTTTTTTTCAATCTTTTTCTCTTTTTTTTTCTTTTTCTTCTTTTTCTTTTTCTTTTCTAGTTCCTCACTCTACTTCTGATTCCAAAAGAGGGGTATGAAACAAAATAAATCAGGGTTCAAAAGGGATAGCAAAAGATAAAAGTGTTTGGGTAGCAGAATAAAATGCCTTCGTCATGCAAAAGTTTAAAAATGCCAAGTACAAATATGCAATTGAAGATAAGCAAAGAACCGTACATCGTATCTAATGATGGAATCAACACAAACAAAAAGTACCAATGGGCAGTACCTTTGTTCCAATAAATAACTCTTGTCAGTTCGAAATAGACTTGACTCGCAATATCGAGGTTCACTCGCAAGCCTTAATTTTAATCACATGCCAAGAAAGTTATACACAACTAATTTGCAATGTAGCACATCAAACTTGCTTTCTTAATTAAGTGCACAAATCGCAAATTAGTGTAAAGCTTTATCAACTATTTGTAGCATCTATATGAAATATAACTGTTTGTGGTCAGAACATTTTTTTCTAAATTCTATGGATTATAACACCATTGTCATAATATTTGTTGAGCCTCTATAAAAAAATATTGTTGTTTTCGGGTATACCCTGCCTCTTAGATTTGATTTAACTCCATAGACTTTCCTTCACTTACTTCAACCAAGCAATTAGTGAGTCAATTTATCAAAAGTACAACATACAGGTAACAACAAATATATAGTATATATACATAAATTCAGCATTTATATTACCTGAAAAGTGTAACAACTTACTAGTTGTAGCTTGTACATCATTCATACAAAATACTTGAAATGGTGAGCCAGTAGCAAGCATCAAGTAGGCCATGGATACTCGAAAATACCTCTTCTAGTAGTCATTCGAATCGCTGCTTACTTATTCAAATGATACGATCATAAGTTGTGAAATATACTTTTCAATAGCTGGTTTGTTTTCCGAATTTCAAAGAAGTAATTGATCAACTTAGATAAAGATGTGAAGTATTTCTTATTTTCTTTAAGATTATTTATGCTTCTAATCAGTATGACCAAAATATATTTTTGTTTTCTTTGCTATCACAGTAATAAGTAACACATAGTACGTTAAATATTTGATAGTTTCTAACAAGAAATGTGTATTGCTTAGTCACCTGATGGGAAGAAAGACAAAGCATAATGTTTACCTTTTCTTCTATTGGCAAAAATGGGCACGTCGTAATGACACCAGACAACAGTCAGTGTAGAAACTAATTAGAAAAATCAAACTCGAGCTCATAATAGATTAGAGACTCGTGATGATAACGTATTAAGAAACTAAGTTCAAAGTAATAACGTAAAATAAGCAAACAGATAAGAGATATAGAGAGAAAGAGAGAAGAGATTCTTATTTCTTCCATATATTCAAGTGTGTACAATGTGATTCCCAAACCCTCTATTTATAGGATAATATAGGTACAAAGGGATGTCATGAACATGGTATTAACTATTGAGATCATGGGGAAAGATCATGGAGAAGGTTATAGAGGTGTGAGAGTTACAACCATAATGATATGAAGTAGTGAGAGGTTAACTGAGAAGAGTAGTGGGTGTTATAAGAGTTGTGGACATCCACCATATACTAATATTTCATAACAGTAAAGAGTATATTACTAAGAGCTAAAAAGTCACACTTGTCAGCAGTACTAACTTTTGGCGGATTTTTTTAAAAAACTCACAGTTTATGGTGAATCCCTTCATTCTTCCTACAAATATAGACCTCATACTTCTTATAGGCACATACATCTCTATTAATATTGGAGACAAAGCTAGAGAAGTTCTTGCGGCTCGGGCACATATATGGAACCATACATTCAGTTATATAAACTCCATGTCACTCAAATGTACAATTCAACTTGAAATTCCAGATATCATCCAAAGTCATGGCCAAGCGATGACCCTCTCCGAATTGGTGAATTCCCTCCCAATCAGTAAGGCTAAAGGCCAAAAATATATTTACCGTCTCATGCGTATTTTAACTCATGCAGGTTTCTTTATCCAAGCCAAGGCTAATAATGAAGACGAGAAGAGCTATTTGCTCTCTTCGTCTTCGTATCTCCTCCTCAAAGATGAGCCTATGAACTACTAGGACACAAAAATCAGGTTTCATGCGAAAGCTAGCAAAGCAAATCTTGAACGATGATAAATCAGACAACAAACGAGAAATATAGCAAAAACAACACAAATATTTAACGTGGTTCGGTCAATTGACCTACATTCACAGGCGGAGATGAGCAATCCACTATATAAGAAGAGAGTATAAGATATTGAGAGAACAACCTCACGAAGTGACAAACACAAGCGACACACTAACACTTGTCCCTTAATGTTTTCCCCCTAAACACGTCTCTCAAACCCCGTATGACTACATTGTGGATGCTACTGAATGGGAAGGAAGGATCCATAATTAATAGAAGTCCCAATCTTTTCCTACAAGAAAAAGGACTAGGCAAACATGGAAGAATTATAATTTCCTTATACAAAAAGGAAAACCCAATTATGGTAAATTTAATGTCCTCTCCTTCAACAAATAGGAAAACCAAATATGGTAAGAAAATCAGGACAATACCTAACAATCCCCCCCCCCCCCCCCCCCCCCCCCCCCGGGCCTAAATTTTCTGACAAAATAAATCCGATCCACCTTCTTCACATAGCCTTCAACATGTCGCATCTCCAAATCTCCACCACAAATTTTGTCTCAACATGTGTAGCACACCGGTCAAATTTCTCAGACAAAAATCATGATTACTGTCAAATAGGTTGCAGTTAGAACTAAATCCGTCAAGATAAACCTGTCTCGAAACTCGCTCTGATACCACTTGTTAGGACTGAAAAAATCAGGTGTCATGAAGATACTATTAAAACAAACCTTGAATGACGGTAAATCAGACAATAAAAGAGAAATACACCAAAAGAGACACAAACATTTAACGTGGTTCGGCCAATTGACCTACGTCCACGGCGGAGATGAGCAATCCACTATATAAAAAAGTGATTACAAAATATCGAGAGAACAACCTCACGAAGAGGCAAACACAAGTGACACACACATTTGTCCCGTAATGTTCTCCCCCTAAACACGACTCTCAAACCCCATATGACTACATTGTGGATGCTGGTGAATAAGAAGGAAGGATCCTCAATTTATAGAAGTTCAAACATTTTCCTACAAGAAAAAGGACTAACCAAACATGGAATAACTACAATTTCCTTATACAAAAAGGAAAACTCAATTATGATAAATATGTTTTCCATTCCTTCAAGAAATGGGAACCCCAAATATGGTAAAAAAATCAGGACAACCCTAACAATTCACCCCCTTGGCCTGAATTTCTGACAAATTAAATCTGATCCACCTTCTTCACATAGTCCTCAACAGGTCGCATCTCCAAATCTCCACCACAAAGTTTGTCTCAACGAGAGTAGCACTCCGGTCAAATTTCTCAGACAAAATCATGATTATCGTCAAATAGGTTGCGGCAAGAACTAAACCTTCCAAGATGAACTTATCTCGAACCTCGCTCTGATACCACTTGTTAGGACCGAAAAATCAGGTTTCTTGCGGAAGCTAGCAAAACAAACCTTGAACGACAATAAATTAGACAACAAACGAGAAATATACAAAAAACGACACATACATTGAACGTGGTTTGATCAATTAACCTACGTCCACGAGCGGAGATGAGAAATCCACTGTATAAGAAGAGAGTACAAAAATATTGAGAGAACAACCTCACAAAGAGGTAAACGCAAGTGACAAACTAACACTTGTCCCGTAAAGATTTCTCCCTAAACACGACTCGCAAACCTCGTATGACTACATTGTGGATGCTACTAAAATATACCCAGAAGAAACCCTGGCTTAACCGTCTATTTAACGAAGTTATGGCTAGTGATCCCCAAATGATTATAACTATAATGATTGAACAATTTAAGAGAGTTTTTGAAAGATTGAAATAAATCGTGGACGTAGGAGGAGGCACCATTAATTTATGATTTGTACAAAGATAATTTTTAAACTACTTCTTTTTCATGAAATTTTCTTTTCTCCATCTTCTTGTGTCACCCACCTCCCATCTCTATCGAATTAATTTTCTTACCCACTTTAAGTAAAAGCTAAGTAGTATTGTGACTGCCTTTCCAACGAATGGCGCCCACAAGTTAAACTTATGAATCTTATTTGCAACCATAATAATTTGTACATAATACTTTGACATCAATTCATTTGTTGGTGGAGGAAACATTAAATCTATATTAATAATTTGGTAAATTCGAATTATAGTGAAGCATATTATCAAGCATGGTGTAATGATCTGGCCGGTCATTTCGAGTGTTGTAGTCATGTTTCCCCATTTTCTGCTCCTTTTGAGTTTTACAATTGTTGTATGACTTATCGGGTTAACCGGTTCGGGTCCAGAGAGATTTCAGAGTGAATCGGGACAGTTTGTTTCTTAATTGAAAGTTTAAGTTGGAAAAGTCAACTGGATGTCGACTTATGTGTAAATAACATAGGATTTTAATTTTGATGGTAGTGTTAGCTCCGTTAGGTGATTTTGGACTTAGGAGTACATCAGGAATGTGATTTAGAGGTCCTTAGTAGAATCATGCTTGAAACAGCAAATGTTGAAATTTTGGAAAGTTTGACAGGGAGTGGACTTTTTGATATCATGGACGGATTGGATTTCCCGAAGTTGGAGGAGGTTCGTGGTATCATTTATGACTTGTGTGCAAAATTTGAGGTCAATCGGACGTGATTTGAAAGGTTTTGACGTCGTTTGTAGAATTTGGAAATTTCAAAGTCCATTAGTGTCACGACCCCAAATCAATAAGGTTCGTGATGGCACTTATCCAGAAAACCCTGGGCATCCTCTCCCTCTGCGCTGCTGAATGTCGGAGGCTAAAGTCTACTAAACCTCTCCAGCCTGCGCTGTTCATCATCTGGAACCATGAAGTCCTGAACTGGAGCAACCGGCTGGGCTGGAACTACCCCCGGTGTCCGAAGGCCCTGAGTAACCTGCTCAGGTGTCCGGGCAGCTGGAGTCTGAGTGCCTCCCCCGGTGTGAGATGTAGCGGCAGTAGTAAATACAGTAACTGACTGAGACAGGCTGGTACATACGGTCAAGATCTGAGTCAGGGTCTCCTGAAGACCCGGAATAACAATAGGCATTGTCGGTGCCTGAGCCTGTCCCGATGGAATACCCGCGGCGGGAACCTAATCCTGAATAGTAGGGGGATCCACTGGTACTGCCCTAGCTGCTGCGCAGGCTGGTCCCCTACCTCTACCACGGCCTCGACCTATCGCTGGTCTAGCTGGTGTCTGGTCAACCTGATCAGTAGCGCGTGTCCTCACCATCTGTGAGTGAATGAAACAATAGAAGTTTAGATTTCCAGGATCAATAGAATGGCATGACAGAATTCAAGAAAATGAGATTTTTCCTAAGAGTTCTGTAGCCTTTCGAAGATAAGTACAGACGTCTCCGTACCGATCCGCAAGACTCTACTAAACATTCTCATGACCGTTGAGTCCTATGTAACCTGGCTCTGATACCAACTTGTCACGACCCCAAATCAATAAGGTCTATGATGGCGCCTATCATGAAACTAGGCTAGCCCTCTAATACAATGAAATCAATATTTTTCCATTTTATAGAAATATAGTCTCAAATTCTAACAACATTCACTTTTTAAGACAAGTTCAGCAAGAATAATAATCCAAAACGATCAAAATCTAACACCGACCCAGACCTCTGGAGTCAATTTCCATGAGCGTCTAAGACGATAATACAATGTATAAGAAAGTGACTTTGCTACTAACATAAGTCCAAAGTATGAAAAATCTATGAACTGGAAAGGAAAGGAGGTGAGCTGGGGACGCTAAGCAGCTACCTCGATCCTCGAACAAACTCCAAGCACGTAAGAATTCAACTAGCGAGCTGGTCCGGTACCTGGATCTGCACACAGAGGTGCATGGAGTAACGTGAGTACACTCAGTAAGTAACCAAAGTAACTAAAAACTTGAGTGCAGTGACGAGCATTTATAAATCATAATTTCATAAAAACAGTAATTCAACTTTTATTAGAAGGCTCAGTATAAAGAAGAGTGGAAAAACAATAAAATTCACAATGTAACAGCCTTTCAGGCACATTATCACTCATAACAAGGTATCTCAATCACTCGTGACTCCACTATAAGTATTCCATGCTCACACTATCTTACTCAACAAGTACCAGATATCCACACAACTGCTGCGGCGTGCAGCCCGATCCAATATATATAGTCGACTGCGTTCACTTGGGGTGTATAGACTCCGGAGGGTCTCCTACAGCCCAAGCGCTATATTGCTGCGACGTGCAACCCGATCCATAACTATTCTCACAACTCGGCTCTCAGCCTCACTCAGTCATCCTCTCAAGCCACTCAGTAACTCACCTCACGTCATGGGACTCAGCCCAAAATACCTCACAGTAATAACGGTGAAATGCCAATAGTAATAAACATGACTGAGTTCATAGATTTTTTATCGAAAGTAGTGTGAGAATAGTGTAAAAATACCCCTGTGGGTCTAAACAGACCGGAACAAGGCCCCAAATATGGCTTACAACCCATAAACAAGTATAAATCAAAAAAATACAGGATATCTCATAATTTCAAATCAATTATGCGGCTTAATAGTCTCTACGGGACGGACCAAGTCACAATCCCTGTCGGTGACGCCCACACGCTCGTCACCTAGCATATGCGTCACCGCATTTAACAAAACAATACAAAATACTGTGGTTTTATACCCTCAGGTCTAGAGTTACAATCGTTACTTACCTCAAAACGGTCCGAAAACTACTCCGCGATGCTCTTGCCCCTCGAATCAGCTCCCAAATGCTTCGAGTCTATCAAAATCAGATTAATTGTCACGACCCAAACTGGAGGATCATGACTAGTACCCGGGCCATACCTGCCGAGCACCAACGTACATTCTATCTAATCCTCTTATTATCTTTAAGGGCCGACGAGATCAATATAAGTGGTAGATATGGATTATGAACGCCAAACAATGAAAGATAATGGAATGAACATGCATAACATGGGATAACAAGACTTCCAAGAAACTATATATATGTTAGGAGCTACCACGCTTCCATGAAAGGCTATACAACAAAAATCATCTGACAAGGCATACCAAACTATACATAAGCCAACACCCGTCTATGAGCCTCTAAAGGCGCATAAGTAATGCAACATAGTCGGAATAGGGCCCCGCCATACCCATAATATCTATAACAAAAATGCATACCAAGACCACGACAAGTCCGGAGAAGGGAGCTTGCCTATAACCGCTAAACTGGAAAGCCTACTGTGGTGGGGGAACTGTGTCTACCTGTCTATCGGGACCTGCAGCACGACATGCAGCGTCCACAAATAAAAAGGACGTCAGTACGAATAATGTACTGAGTATGTAAGGCTGGTCAATATAAATATGAACAACAATGTAAAGAGAGGTAGAGAAGATACAACCTGTAACATCTGAGTGCTTCTAAGAGACAGTAACATGAAATGCATGATACATATATATACATAATCTTTTAAAACATACGCCTATATGGGCATCATCATCATCATAGAACATTCGCCTCTATGGGCATCATCATTATCATATCATACCC
>ML261365.1:20070-93852 GCA_005239495.1 Nicotiana undulata | reverse complement strand
ATATATATATATATATATATATATATATATATATATATATTGCTCTCTTCTACTCTCAAAAAACAGTCTTCTGGACACACGAACTCACATTAGTTCACAATTCTCTCTCTTATACTTAAACTTTCTGCTTTTGTAACTTGCTATTGTTACTCAAATTTGTCGGCTGCAAGCCCAGGCTAATTATTTCACTCTATTGCTCTGCACTCTATGTCTAATCTCCTTACTGGTATGTTCTGATTTTAAATTCAAGTTCCAAACCAATGTGTTTCTTCTACTGTTTCAGTTCATCATTTTACTAATTTGTTTCTGTCTATTGTTTGCCTCTCAACATGTGTTTAACTTGCTTTACTTAGTATGCTAGCCATGTTCTATCCCCTTTTAGGGTCAGCCTATTTATGAACATGTTCACATCCTTTGAAGTCTGCCTTAATGTGACTCTAATCTGTCTTTAAAGGTTTGCCTATGTGTTGCTTAGTTCTGGTATGCACTTGTTGTGCAGAACAATATTTGCCTTAACTTGTTTGATATCGTGCTCAATCCCACTCGATCATGCTTAGTACTTCTATATCTTCACAGTTTATTATTCAGTTACCTCCCAATCCTATACACCCCTCTAATTCCATGTTTAACCTGATCTGGTACAAACCTGTTTTGTAAACAATTTGTTATTCTGAACTATTCTGATTATATTCTCAATTTTGTTTGATACCACTATGTCTTTAATTGCTTGCTCTAAGGTCCATAATCCAATACTATGTCTACACCATTAGTTATTCCCAATCCCATAAGCCCCTAAGCAGTTCTGATCATATGCAATGCTGAAATTCCTACCCTATTGTCTGCTAACCCTTAAAACTTTTGTGCTTCTGCCTGTTATGTGTTCACTGTACATGCCCTATGTGTCCCCAGTTCCCAGCTTCCCTGTGTGAAAGTTTGTTAAGCAAGTTTGAATCTGATTGCCGTATGGTTGAGCTGTTGTTTGTTTGACTATACTGTTCTTGTTCAAACTATTTTTTTTACGACTTAAACAACTCATATGCTGTAAAACTTCTCTACCTCAATATTGTTTTCTTATCAAACCTTTTCAAAACTATGTCAAGCACTCTCACTCTACTCTTAGGTCCTTAAGTTCTGCCCTTCTAGTGTGTGACTGCTTTGGAATCCCTGTGAGATCCCTCTGAACTTTGATGCACTGGGGCTGGCTCTTCCACATTGCACTTAACCAGTTCTGGTTATGAAATCTGGGTGTGAGCACTGCCCGGGATCCTTGAGGTCCTTAGTGAACTCTGACACACCCGGACATGAGAAAGGCTATGAAACTTTGACAGTTGAGGGTATGAACATCTGGTATATTTGGGCCTGCTTCAGGCTCCTATAGTTTAACTTCTTCTTTTCCTTTATCTATTTATGTAATTTATTCAGCTGGTCTGTAATAATTATTTGTAAACAGATATTGGGGATGGCTAGTGAAATGGGGAGGGTAGCTATGTAGTTTTATCAATGTTACAGGGTAGAAATCATGCCTTAGGTTTTTACATTCCCTATATATGCATTAGAATCCATGCTTAGGACCAACATGTTCATTCAAACCATGCCAAACATGCATTAGATGTCATGTCTTTAGGGCTTTCATGTTTACTGCTTTAACGCGCAACATATCCTTAATCTATTCTTATGCCTACCACTTAGAGATCCTACTCCTAGGATAATATATATAAAAACTGTGACTCTTGGGAATTCAAAAATTATGTCTCAATCATCCTGTAACTCTTTGTGCATTTTAGAAACCATGATGTAGGGATTCTGTGTGTCCTGAAATTATGCATCTATATGTGCATATTAGATACCATGCTCTAGGATTTCGTGTGTATTTTCTTAACCACGCCTAGTTCAAACTGTTGATTTATGAAAAGGTATAAAATGGCCTCTCGTATAATTGCCATGTCTATTATTAATAAAACTAGTAACAATCTCTGCATTCTCAGATTTACATCACTTAGAACAGTATGTTTTAGGTAAAACAACCTCTGCACTATTTAATAATTCTGATAGTTGTTATGCACAATCCCACGCCTAGGCAAGCCATAGGTAATCAATCTCTTTAATACAGGAAAACTTCTTGATTGCGTTTACTGCTTAAATGCTAACAGGCTTAAAAATCAATAGGCAAACTGATTAGGGCCCTGCTTCTGAGTTTATGAAATAAAGCTACATATTTCTGTGCATTGATCCACTTAGATATCCTATCTAATAAACTGCTCTTGTTTGTGTTTGAGACGTGCTGAATATGTGCATTATTTATGGAGGTAAACTTGGGCCTCTTAACTGCTTTTCCCTGCACTTATTTGTTAAGTCCTACTTGTTCTTGCATGTCGCCTAGAATTTTACCCTTTTAGAACCTTAGGGGTATGTCTAGAACTACCTATATCTAGAGGTCCTAAATTCCTCCAGGACCATAAGTAAAGGACGGGTAACAGCACGCATAGAGATCGATAAATAAAACTCGCTTAAATAACCGCTAAGGGGTAGGATAAAGGGTAGATATGGATATGATGACCAGTGCGTTAATGCCACGTGTAGCCCCTCACTGAGGAGTGATTACCGACCATTGCATTGATGTGATCCTATAGGACAAAAAACTTAGGACTCCCCTATCCTTTACATATTTGTGCTTAGACCATAAATCTTTTAAAACTTCATTACATATGTGTACTTAGACTACGAATCTTTTCAAAGCACTATCTATCTACATACTTTGACTGCCTATTTGCTACTTGTCTAAATTCACAAAGCTTGTTTGGCCGGGAACCACAGTTGTGGACTTTGAGGGGTGCCTAACACCTTCCCGTTGGAGTAATTTCTAGCTCTTACCCAATCTCTGGTTATCCAATTAGTGTTATTGTGACCCTTAATAGGTGCCCTAATGCACCTTAACTCGTTAGGTGGCGACTCTTCAAATCCTTACATCCCTTATCCCAAAAGAAAATGAGTTGTCCCAATAATGTCAAAAACTCTGACTAATCTGAAAGGAGAGGAAAAAGGGGGCGCGACAGCATGACCACTCTGCTGGGGATTTTAGGCTTTTTACCATTTCAAACTACTTTGTGAATTCGTCTTTACTTTGCTAATATCTGAACCCTTTACCTTTTCCCTTATGTGCAATTTAATTGTCTATTTCTTTCAAGTATCTATTGTTTTGTAAGAACAAAGCTGACATGTTTCTTTGTTTCCTTTGTAACCACTTTAAATTATAACCGTTGTACTTACCGTTTTTTAACGTGCAAATACATGACAACATGCTTTTATTGCTGCATAATCATGCTCAACATCATATTCCACTCGTGCCAATACAAATTCTATAGCAACGCTTTATGAGTGGTTGCGCTCTTCCTATTTTATATCACCCCCTAAATTCGGAAAGGCTTATTTGTGGTAAAACCAGTCGATCAGCGGTGCAGTCAATGGTTCCGTGACTTCCCCCTTGAGTTGTCCTCTCAAGGGTACCAGTCTAAAACCCCATAGAAAACCTTACTATATTATATTGTGCATGCATCATGGTCAAACCTAGACGGGTTAATGTATCATACGCACAATAACCCTCTAAGACAGCCTTTTCCAAAGTCCACCGGGGTTTTCATAATTCCAACGGATGCAATCACGTTCTGTGCATTTATCTGGAGAACTAAATGCTTGTATACTAATCATAAATGTATAAATAGTCGAGTCTGGCAGGGGTAAGGTCCTAGCTATTTTTGTCTTGCGGAAAATTAGGCACGAGGTCCCCAGATTCGGTATGGTTAGCAATATTCCTCCAACGCTCCTGAATTGGTGGGAGGATCTTCCCTCCAGTGATAAGAAACACGTCAAGAAATACCTGGGCAGTCTACCCTCGCTTTTGGACATCCAATCCAACAACATGTTGATCGAGGCTTCCACCTTATTTTGGGATAGCGAAAGAGCTGTATTCCGCTTTGGGAATATTGAGATGACACCGTTGTTAGAAGAGATAGGAGGATTAGCTAGGTTAGTTTGGGAGACCCCTAGGTTGTTGGTGCCCGAGAACCGCACGGGAAGAGGTTTACTGAAAATGATGTGGTTGAAAAAGAAAGCTAAGTTGGAGTGTTTGAAACAGTCATACATACCCTTTGAGTACATATATGAAAGGTACAGTCAAAACAAATCATACTGTACCTATCACGACGAGTTTTCCATCACATCTCTGAGTCACATCCACCGTAGGGTATTTGTATTCATTGTTTGCTTTCTGGGTTTGATCGTGTTTCCAACAAAGAGGGAAAGGATTCACACTAGGTTAGCCATGGTAACCAAGGCCTTGATGGAGGGGATTGATGGGCAATCCTTCAGCATTGTCCCGATGATCATATCAGACATTTACCGAGCCTTGGAACGCTGTCAAAGAGGAGCTAAGCATTTTGAGGGTTGCAACCTGTTGCTGCAACTATGGCTCTTAGAACATCTTCAAAAGGGCCAGGGGTGCACCAGTGCTATTTGTGAAGAAAAAGAATGGTTCCATGAGAATGCGTATTGACTACAAGCAATTGAACAAGGTTACAGTCAAGAATAAGTATCCTTTGCCTCGCATTGATGATTTATTTGACTAGCTTCAGGGAGCTAGGGTGTTCTCTAAGATTGACTTGAGATCCGGGTATCATCAGCTGAAGATTCGGGATTAAAATATTCCCAAGACGGCTTTCAGGACCCGTTATGGCCATTATGAGTTTTTGGTGATGTCTTTTGGGCTGACCAATGCCCCAACAATGTTCATGCATTTGATGAACAACGTATTTTAGCCATATTTGGACTCTTTTTTTGTGTGTGTTCATTGATGACATCCTGGTGTATTCTCGTAGCCAGAAGGAGCACGCTCAGCATTTGAGGGTTGTATTGCGGATATTGAGGGAGGAGAAGCTTTATGCAATGTTCTCCAAGTGTGAGTTTTGGCTTGGTTCAGTAGCTTTCTTGGGGCACGTGGTGTTCAGTAAGGGTATTCAGGTTGATCTGAAGAAGATAGAGGCGGTTCAGAGTTGGCCCAGACCGTCCTCAGCTACAGAGATTAGGAGCTTCCTCGGTTTGGCGGGATATTACCGTCACTTTGTGGAGGGGTTTTCTTCTATTGCTTCGCCCTTGACCAAATTGACTCAGAATGGTGCTCCGTTCAGGTGGTCGGACGAGTGTGAGGAGAGCTTTCAGACGCTCAAGACGGCTTTGACCACAGCTCCAGTGTTAGTATTTCCACCAGCTTCAGGTTCTTATACAGTATAATGTGATGCCTCGAGATAGGCATTGGTTGTGTTTTGATGCAGGAGGGTAGGGTAATTGCATATGCCTCCCGCCAGTTGAAGACTCGTGAGAAGAACTATCTGGTGCATGATCTCGAGTTAGCAGCCATTGTTCACGCCATGAAGATTTGGCGTCATTATTTGTATGGGGTTCATTGTGAGGTTTTTACTGATCACCGTAGTCTACAGCATCTGTTTGAGCAGAAGGATCTGAATTTGCGTCAGAGGAGATGGTTGGAGCTTCTCAAGGACTATGATATCACTATTCTATACCATCCGGGGAAGGCCAATGTAGTGGTCGATGCCTTTGAGTCATAGAGAAGAGAGTTTGGGGAGTCTAGCATATCTTCCAGCATCAGAGTGACCATTAGAACTTGATGTTCAGGACTTAGCGGGCCAGTTTGTGAGGTTGGATCTATCAGAGCCCCGCCGGGTGTTGGCTTGCATAACTTCCAGGTCTTCTCTTTTTGACCGTATCAGAGAGCGCCGGTATGATGACCCACACTTGCTCGTTCTTCAGGATAGGGTCCGGCGAGGTGATGCCAGGGATGTAGTTATTGGCGATGATGGTGTTATGAGGATGCAGGGTCGGATATGTGTGCCTAATGTAGATGGGCTTCGGGAGTTGATCCTAGAGGAGGCCCACAACTCGCGATATTCCATCCATCCGGGTACCGCGAAGATGTATCAGGACCTGAGACAACATTATTGGTGGAGGCGAATGAAAAAGGATATTGTTGGATTCGTAGCTCGCTGTCTCAACTGTTAGCAGGTCAAGTATGAGCACCAGAGACCAAGTGGATTGCATCAGAGGTTGGATATTTCGGAGGGGAAGTGGGAGCGGATCACCATGGACTTCGTAGTTGGGCTCCCACAGACTTTGAGAAAGTTCGATACTATATGGGTTATTGTGGATCGACTGACCAAGTTCGCACACTTCATTCCTGTTGGTACTACTAATATTTCGAAGCGGTTAGCTGAGATTTACATATGGTAGATTGTCTGATTGCATGGTGTTCCAGTTTCCATCATTTCTGATAGAGTCACTCAGTTCACATCGCCGTTTTGGAAGGCCGTGCAGAGAGCGTTGGGTACTCAAGTTGAGTTGAGCACAACTTTTCATCCTCAGACGGACGGGCAGTCCGAGCACATTATTCAGATACTAGAGGACATGTTGCGCGCTTAGGTTATTGATTTTGGGGGTTCATGGGACCATTTTCTGTCACTCGCGGAGTTTGTATATAATAATAGTTATCAGTCGAGTATTCAGATGGCGCCATACGAGGCTTTATATGGGAGGAGGTGTAGATCTCCTATCAGTTGGTTTGAATCGGGTGAGGCTAGAGTCTTGGGCACATATTTGGTACATGATGCTTTAGATAAGGTAAAGTTAATTTAGGAGCGGCTTCGCATGGTGCAATCTAGTTAGAAGAGCTATGCGGACCGGAAGGTCCGGGATGTATCTTTCATGGTTGGGGAGAAGGTTCTGTTGACGGTGTCACCCATGAAGGGTGTTATGCGGTTTGGGAAGAGGGGTAAGTTGAGTCCCCGCTTCATTGGGCCTTTTAAGGTGCTTCAGAGGGTTGGGAGGTGGCTTATAGACTTGCTTTGTCACCTAGCTTGTCGAGTGTGCATCCGATGTTTCATGTTTCTATCCTTCGAAAGTATATTGGTGACCCGTCTTATGTTTTGGACCTCAGCACGGTTCAGCTAGAAGGTGATATGTCTTATGAGGTAGAGCCAATAGCTATTTTGGGTCGTCAGGTCCGACGGTTGAGGTCTAAGGATATAGCTTCAGTTAAGGTGCAGTGGAAAGGACAGCTGGTGGAGGAGGCCACCTGGAAAACCGAGCGGGAGATGCGGAGCAGATATCCTCACTTATTTGAGACTCCAGGTATGTTTCTAGACTCGTTCAAGGACGAACATTTTTTAAGAGGGGAGAACATAACGACACGGTCGGTCGTTACGAGAGTTTACCCCCCCTCCCCCGGTTTCCCCAAATTCTATTTTATCATGTGTTGTTCAGGTCATTTATGTTGTGTTGGGTCGATTGGCTCGGGCTCGGAGTGATTGTGGAGAGAAATGAGACACTTAGTCTCTTAAGTTGGTGAATTAGTTGGAAAAGTCAACCGGAAGTTAACTTATGGATAAATGATCTCAGAACGTGGTTCTTAGGATTCGGATAGCTTCGCTAGGTGAATTGGGACTTAGGGGTGTGTTCGGAATGTTATTCGGAGGTCCGTGGTAGAATTAGGCTTTAATTGGCGAAATTAATTTTTTGTCGATTTTCGGCGGCAGTGGAAAATTAGCTATGAGGGTCGCAATGAAATTTCAGAAGTTTGAATAGGTTCATAGTGTCATTTGGGATGTGTGTGAAAATTTTCAGGTCATTCGGACGTGGTTTGGGTGGTTTCGGCATCG
Organism: Nicotiana undulata; assembly: GCA_005239495.1. NCBI lineage: Eukaryota > Viridiplantae > Streptophyta > Magnoliopsida > Solanales > Solanaceae > Nicotiana > Nicotiana undulata. Next base: position 86,131 of record ML261365.1, on the reverse strand, counting down.
TTGGCGAATTTCAAAAGTTTCGAAATCCTTAGGCTTGAATTTAGGGTTAAATTGGTGTTTTGACGTTGTTTTGAGTGGTTCGAAGGTTCGACTAAGTTCGAGTGATGATATATGATGTGTTGGTATATTTGGTTGGGGCCCTGAGGGGCTCGGGGTGATTTTGGGTGGTCGTTGGAAAGATGGGAACTTGGTTTGAGCAACTATAGCTGATGTTTCTATCATTTCCGCACCTGCGGATTGGGGACCGTAAGTGCGAGGCCGCAGATGCGTGGGGGTCTGTTGTAGATGCAGAGAATGGGGAGCTGAGGCATTTCCGTAGGCGCGCACATTGGACCGCACCTGCAAGACCGCAGATGCGGATGTTGACCGCAGAAGCGGAATTTCCTGAGTTAAGTGAAAACCGCACCTACGATGATTTTTCCGCAGGTGCAGCGTCGCAGAAGCAACATAGTGACCGCAAATGCGGAAATACTGAACAGAAAGTATAAATACTTGCCTTCGCAAATTTTAGCCATTTGTTCATCAATTTTCACACGGGTTGGAGCTTTTGGGAGCAAATTGAAGAGGGATTTCAAGGGATTGTTGTGGAGGTAAGTTTCTTGGACCTAAAACTCGATTCTATGGTGGTATTTAACTGATTAGGCATGAAATTAGTGGAATTTAAGGGTAAGAATTTAGGGATTAGGGCTTGCAATTGGAGACTTTGATTTAAGGATTTGAGGGGCCGTTTGTTGTCGAATTTTGATATATTTGGTATGTATGGACTCGTGAGAGTGTAAGGATTCTAATTTTGCATTTTTTATCGGATTCCGTGGCGTGGGCTTAGGGGCCGGGTTTGGTAAATTTCGGGATTCTTGATATAATTTGATTATTTTTCGCGTGGGCTTTGTTCCTTTAGAGTTTATTAATGGTATGAATCTGACTTTAAATAGATTCAGGGCGATTTGAGGTCGAGTCGAGTGACAAAGGTATCGCGGAGTAGATTTTCATCCGGCTTGATTTAAGTAATGATTGTAAATCTTGTCCTGAGGGTACGAAACCCCGGATTTCACATTGTATCATTATTTTGGAGTGGCACACATGCTAGATGACGAGTGTGTGGCATACACCGTTGAGGATTGCGACTTGGTATGTCCTGTAGCAACTATTAAGTTGCGTATTTGACTAAAAATCGTATGATATTTTATGTTTTAGAGATTATTACTATGTTTTGGGCTGAATGCCGTATTCGGGCCTCGTGCCAAGTTGTTTGGACCCTTATGGGCTTTTTACAGTTATTTCCTCACTGTGTTGATTTAAGATTTTCACTCAGTTATGCCATATTTAACTGATTTCGAAACTCAATCTTATTTACTCTATTTGATACATAAAATGATTTTTTGGGCTAAGCACCCTATTTTACTGATAGCCCGAGTGGCTTGAAAGGTTTCTAACTGAGTGAGGCGGAGGGCTTGTGTTGTGAGGATATTATTGGATCGGGCTGCACGTCGCAGCATGTTGCACTATTTTATGTTTATCGGAGGCCGAGAGCTTGAGTAATTTGATGCCATGATTTGGCTTGATATATATATATATATATATATATATATATATAGCGCTTGGGCTGTAGGAGCCCCTCCGGAGTCTGTACACACCCAGTGAGCGTATGTGCCTACTGAGTGCGAGTGCCGAGTGATGAGTGATTGGGAGGCATGAGTGACTGTGAGGTTGCCCGAGGGGCTGATTATGAGTGATTGTGAGGCATGCTGAGGGTCTGATTATGAGTGATGTTATGCCCGAGGGGCGGTTTACGATACATGTTTTTGCCTGAGAGGCTATTTATGCTTTTGTCACTTTTACACTCAACTTTCTTGAATTCCTATTGAAATTGTTGGAAAAATATATTCTCGAATGATTTTACTGAAATCGGCTTTTAAACATGATGATTTAACGCATATATTGTTGGAAGGAAAGACTGTACTTACTGTGATTTGATGACGTGTTTTTATGTGTTTTCTTACCGCTCAGACCTTATTTACTTTTATTACTTACTGAGTTGGCGTACTCACATTACTCCCTACACCTTGTGTGCAGATCCAGGTGCTAAGGCTGAGTAAGATTTGTTTTCCCGATTCAGAGACTTACGGAGATTTGCGAGGTAGCTGCACGGCGTCCGCAGCCTTGCCTTCTCCCTCCTACTTCTTTAGTACTTACATTTCCAGACTTATGGTATATTAGAGATAGTTCATCAGACTTGTATTTTTTTAGATGCTCATGATTGATGACTCCGGGTTTTGGGACAGAGTTGAAATGTTTACCTATCTTTATTTATTTTGAAATGCTAAAATGGAAACTTTATGAAAACATCGGATAGTGTTGAATTAAATGAAAGGTTTCTTTATGCTATAATTGTTGAATTGGATAGCCTAGTATCGCGTTAGGCGCCATCACGGCCAGGGTAGTTTTGGGTCCATGACAATATTGCAGTTAATAGTCCACCCTCTGATATGAGCTCTAATGCATACTTTCTTTGATGCATTAGGATATCTTTCTTGGATCTAGCAAACTATATGCCCAGAAAATACTTCAAATCTCCCAGATCTTTCATTTTGAATGTTTGCTGTAATATTGTTTTTGTTTCAACTATCAGTTTCAAGCTTTCCCTTGTTATTAACATATCATCTATATAGACTAACACCATAGTGACTCCTTCTGAAGTTCTTTTGATGAATAGAGAATGATCAAATTGACTTTGTTGAAACTGATTCCTTAAAAGTGCTTTAGTTACTTTGCATTCCATTGTCTAGGAGCTTGTTTCGGCCCATATAGGGATTTAATGAGTCCGCATACAAGTTTACACTCCCCCTGACTCTTAAATCACTGTGGAAGTTCCATGTAGATTTCATCATAGAGGTTACCTTGTAGAAATGCATCATAAACATTCATTTGATGTATGTTCCAGTTTTTCGCAGCAGCAATAGCTAAGACTATTCTTACTATTTTCATTTTTACCACAGGAGATAAGGTTTCTTTATAGTCAATGCCTTCTTTTTTTCTATATATTTTTGCTTCTAACCTTGCCTTAAATCTTTCAACTTCTCCTGTTGCTTTGTATTTGATCTTGTTTACCCATTTGCATCCAATAGGTATTTTCCCTTCGGGTAATGACACAATGTCCCATGTATGATTTGTTTGTAGAGCATCAATCTCTGCTTTCATTTCCTCTATACATCTAGGATCTCTGATAGCTTTTGTATAAGATGTAGGTTATGTGTCAATTGAGGTTGTAGCTATGTAGGTTTGATAGGTAGGAGATAGTTGTTCATGTGAAACATATTTTGAGATACTTCCTGATGGATATTTAAGGATACAAAATCTTTCATCCAAATTGGAGGTTGTTTTTCTTTGCTGGATCTTCTGTATTTGGTTGTGCTGCAGTGATGTTAGGAAGACTTTGTGACTGATTATGTATATGTTGAACTGTATTTGGTAATGAAGTGTCAGTTGTATGTTGTTGCATTTCTGGTGGAGAAATATCATCTTCTTGATAAATGTGATCTATTGGAGCGACTGAGATTTCCATGTCTGCATTATTATGTGAATATGTGTCTTCCATGTTACTATCACTAACCATAAGTTGTTCTGTTTTGGTTGGAGTCTGTATTTGCTGAGAGTTTAAATACCAGCTGTGTTGTAGATCAAGTGGCACATGATTAAGAAATAAAGGTTGATTGCTTGTTTTCTGATGTTTGAAAGGAAACACATCTTCTTCAAAGACCACATCTCTGTTGACAAAGAAAGTTTTCTCTGTTAAATCATATAATACATATCCTTTCTGAACCTCTGAATATCCCATGTGAACTGCTAGTTTTGTTCTAGTCATCAGTTTGTCGTTTTGATGAATAATCTTGGCATAACACATACAATATAGAACCTTTAAGTGTTGATATGATGGTTGCTTGTGATATAACCTTTCATAGGGAGTTTGATTGTTAATCACTGGACTTGGAAGTCTATTTATAAGATATACAGCAGCCAAAACACATTTTTCCCAGAATTTAATTGGTATGCTAACTTTAAACCTGATAGCTCTTGTAACTTCTAGGATATCCCTGTGCTTTCTTTCTGCTACCCCATTCTATTAGGGAGTATAAGCACAAGTTCTTTGATGAAAAACTCCTAGAGTTTGAAATAGATTACTGCAGACTGAATTTACGAATTCAGTTCCATTATCAGTTCTTACTATTCTTACAGTCTTATCATGCTGAGTTTTTATAAAGGTAAGAAAATGTTGTAGAACACTACATACATCTGATTTCAGCTTTAGTAGAAACACCCAAGTCATTCTGGAGTAATCATCCACTATTGTTAAGAAGTACTTATTTCCATCATGGCAATCCTGTAGAGACCCCATAAATCCATATGAACTAGATCAAAGCATTCAGATGTCTTTATACTACTTGTAGGAAATGGAAGTCTTGTCTATTTTAAACATGGACAGACTGTGCACTTATCTAACTAGCTATCTATGATGTCTGTATTTACATGAATGAGTTTATTCAGTACTTTAGTAGATACATGACCAAATCTCTTGTGCCACAATTCTACATCTGTCATGTTTAGACTTGTTTGTGAGTCTCCACTTCTGGCAGCTAACATGATGTCTTCTTTCATTTTATTGTCTGAACATTCAAAAATATAGAGTCCATAGTCTTCTCTATCAGTCCCCTTCATTCTCCCACTGAAGAGCTCCTGAAAATTACAGAAATCAGGAAAGAAAGTGGTTGAGCACTGTAATTCTTTTGTTAGCTTAGCAACTGACAGCAAATTGTTTTTAAAATGTGGTATATGAAACACATTTGACACTGAAATACTATATGATAACCTACTAGTACATGTGTGTGTAACATAGGCCAAGTCTCCATTTGGCATATATACTTTCTTAGGCTAACAGAGGAATTGTCTATCAAATCTATATATGCTACCATATGATTGGTAGCTCATGTGTCTATTATCCATCTTGAAGAGCTAGTAGCTATTAAGGCGTTGCATATGCCTGCTACATTTGCTGAAGAATTGGCTCCTCAATTGAAAGAGGGCACTTTGTTGAGCAGCTGCAGTATTTGATCATATTGTTCTTTACTAAGACTACAAGTACCAATGTTTCTCAACTGACTTATATTAGCACTTTAAGGACATCCTAAGACCTACTGATCTCCAGATTGATTGCCATTCACATCCATAGGTTTCTGCAAGTTGTTATCATTGACTTCATTGTACCCTAGCTGATCAGTTTGTGTAGCACCATGATCAGTAATTACATTATAAGCTGCATTGTTACCAGTTCCTCTTCTCCCTTTTGACTTAAAATCAAGAGGATATCCCACTAGTTTATAACAATTTTCTTTGGTATGACCGTTAAACTTGCAATAGTCACAGTAGAGATTATAGTTCTTCTTGAATTTTTCAATGGTTCTTGTATACAAAGCAGTATCATACATTCATGCATTTGTGCCTGGTTTTGAACCCAGTATTCCAGCATTGTCTTCCATTGATTTTTGGCTTTCATCACTAACAATTATAGCATATGCTTGGTTCACTGTTGGAAGAGGACTTCTCATAAGAATTTTACTCCTAGCCTATGAATATGACTCATTTAAACCCATTAAGAAATTATACAACTTCAATTTTTGTAAGTATACCACAAAGTAACTTTGGGCAATCACAGCCTGGTGAAGGCACTAGTGCCTCAAATTCTTCCCACATATCCTTGAGTCTTGAGTAATACACAGACACATATGAAGTTCCTTGGTTCAAGTTAGCAATTTCTCTATGAAGATTAAAAGATCTTGTGCCATCAATCTTGTTAAACCTTTCAAACAAATCATCTCATACTACTTGTGCACTAGATGCATACATGATTCCTCCTAGTAAACCTTTAGAAACAGAATTCATAATCCATGACAATACAATGGCATTTACACGCTCCCAATGATTCCACATTGTCACAAGGAAGATTTCTTTCTTGCATGTTCCATCTACTAGGCCTAATTTGTTTCGACCTAACAGAGCAACACGTATAGACCTTAGCTAGATTGAATAATTTTTAATTCTAATTAATTGAAATGAGATAATTTGGATTCCACTTACATCTGCAAGCGATAAGAACAACATATGATTATAATCAACTCCGGCGACTAGATTCCCGCAATTCTCTGTGTTGCCGTTGATCTTGTTTGCTTGTTCTCCTGAACTCACACCAATTCCTAATTGTTCTCCAATTGAACCCATTTCTTGAATTCTCAATTTCTATTGGAAATGGAATTTTAGGACCCAAGAACTATTCAACAATTGGTTTTCAGCTTCCATATTTTTCGAGCAAGAGCTCTGATACCATGAAATATTTTGTTACAAAGCAAGAACTGAGTAAGACAAAGATGAGTAAGACGATGAACGAGAGAGAAGGAGAGAGAAGGAGAGAGAATAGAGAGAAAATATTACTCTTCATTATTCAGATTAACCAAATCAGTGTACAATCTGTTTTATATGTATACTAACTAATATATGAACTTAACAAACTAATTAACCATCTTAACTAACTCTAACTACCTTAGTGCATAATACTTCATTTCTCAACATAGTTTAAGCCTTTTTTTTCTATAATCAAACTGATTATAGGTAGTCAAGTGGGAAGGATTTAGTATTTTAAGTTATAAAGAGTTTTGCAACCCAACTATTCATTGTTCTACTGAAGTTTGGAGAGAAATTGCAGAGGTGTGTCGTATTTTTTAGCCTTAAGAAAAAATATATTTAAAAAAAAAAAATACCTTTTCTTAGTTCTCCCATTATTTTCAAGCAGTAGTTAAAACCAGTATGAAGAATCGGTTTCATTATGCTAAAGTTTCAAAAGACTATGGCTAAAGTTGGCAAGATTTTAAGAGGTGAAATGGTGTATCAAACTACCATTTATAAATGAACCATGTTATCACTTCTTAAGCACACCGCATCAATGAGGAATTAACAATTTCATTTTAAAACATCAAGGCGCCAAATTAAAATAATCATTAAAATGAAAAATGTCGTCTTCACACAGATTCTTACAGTATTTAGTTGATATAATATTCGTATACAATCTTCCATGGTGATGAGTTATATTCTGTTTTGATGATCTAACAAACTTTTATATGAAGAACCAGATAAAGGACCTGATATGTAAACATTATAACCCAGCTTCACCTCAAGGAATTCCGGACAGTGTACTGTTAAACAATAAGGGACCAGTTGGAGGGCCTGATCCCTTGGCAGACTTACAAACGAAAGTATAGGTCAACTCTACAGCTGTAAAAAGTTATGACAGAAAAGTAACTGCCTGCTACTGTACACGCTACAGTGTAGTAACAGTGCAGCAGTCACTTCCTATTGGTTGAAGGATGTACTTTCAAGATATGGGACATCCTTCTTGGAGTGTGTCAAGGTCTTTAATATCTTGATGAAATAAGAACAACATATTCACTTGAGCATTTACTAAGAACTCTCTCAAGCATTAAAGTGCTCTCTAGCATTGAAGACTCAAGTGTTTCAAGAGCAAGAAGACAACTCCACTAAGACGGACCAGTTTCATCATGTGTTGTTAGTGTCCTTAGTTGAGTTGTAATCTTGTGTTTTATTTTCATTGTATCCTACTAGCTTTTGTAGAAGAAACTAGTTAGGAATCTCTTAATCATTTATTTATCAGTACTTGTGTGTGACTAAAGCTAGTCATAGGTAAAAGTCTTTGTAACTAGTAAGTGACAAAGTGGCTTGTAATGAGTATTACAAGTTAGAGTGCTGAAGTTTTTGTAAGTAAGTCTTTACAAAGTGGCTTGTAATAGTTTAGATTACAAGTTAGTGAAGTTGAAATCCTACAAGTGTAGGTCGTGGTTTTTGTCCCCTTTAGTGGGATTTTTCTACGTAAAAATCCTTTGTCACTTTACTTGTCTTTCTAAGTATATATCTCTGTGGGAACTAGTAGAGGACCTGGAAACTCTATTGTTTGGTGGACTCTTAGAAACTGTCAATTGGTATCAGAGCAGGTTCTTTCTAAACGGTTAACATCTAGAAAGGATCTGTCATGGCTGCTCCACCAAATCTCGAAGAAGGACAATCAACATATCGACCTCCTAGGTTCAACGGTCAGTATTATGGGTGGTGGAAGACTCGTATGCACGACTTCATCATGGCTGAAGATTCTGAGCTATGGGACATCATTTGTGATGGTCCTCATGTCCCTATGCACAAGGTTGGAGAAGTTGGTCTATTGGTACCAAAAACCAGGAAGGACTACAATAATGCCGACAGGAAAGCTGTGGAAAAGAACTTTTGTTCAAAGAAAATTCTTGTGTGTGGCATTGGACCTGACGAATACAATAGGATCTTTTCTTGTCAGTCAGCAAAAGATATCTAGGATGCTTTGCAGACAGCCCATGAAGTAACAAGACAAGTGAAGTAGTCCAAGATTGATATGCTCACTACTCGGTACGAGCTGTTCAAAATGAAGGAAGATGAATTCATACAAGATATGCATACCAGGTTCACCTCCATTATCAATGAACTTCACTCTCTAGGAGAGGTCATTCCTAGGAACAAACTTGTACGAAAGATCTTAAGTGTTCTGCCTAGTTCCTGGGAAAGCAAAGTCAATGCCATCACGGAGGCAAAGGATTTGCAGACCTTAACAATGGATGAGCTGATAGGAAACTTGAGAACATATGAGATGAAAAGAAAAAAGGATAATGAAAGAAGGGAGCCCAAGAAGGAGAAGAACCTGGTTCTTCAAGCTGAAAAACATGAGTCAGGTGAAGAAGACCACGGCATGGCTTATCTCACCAAGAGATTCCAGAAGATGATTCGAAGGAACGGGGGAATACCAAGAAGAGGCAGCTCAAGCAAGCCTAGAAACCATGACCTATGTCATAAATGTGGTAAGCCCGGACACTTCATAAAATATTGCCCGCTCCTGAAGCTGGACAACTACAAATACAACACTAACAAAGCTGCAAAGAGGAACCAGGTCCTTAATAAGAGATTCAGCAGAAAGAGTGCAGCTGACAATGTTGTAAGGCATGCTCTTGCTGCTTGGGGAGATTCATCAAGTGAATCAGAAGAGGAACCTGAAGTAGAAAATAGCTCTATGATGACATTTGAAAACAAGGCAAAGGAGTATGACTCATTGTTGAAGAAGAAGATGACACAGAAGAGGTAGACTTCAGGGATGTTCAGAGAAATCTGAAATCCTACTCTCCTAAAAAATTATTGTCTTTATCAAATGTTCTCATTGATACTAATTATACCTTAGTTGAAGATAAGGACTTATTGACCATAGAACTAGGAGAAGTGGAACAAACTAGAGATGATCTAGTTGTGTGTGTGGTCAACTTGATAGAAACTGTAGGTAACCTTGAAAAAGAGAAAGAATCCTTAATGTGCAAAATTGGTAGTGTTGAGAATGAGAGAGATGACCTAATGGTGGTGGTTGTGGACCTTAAGGACACCATAATCAATCTTGAAAAGGAAAAGGAAAAGATAGAAGAAAAACTAAGAAAAGTAGAAAAGGAGAGAGATGATTTGACTGTAGTGGTGGTAGATTTGAAAGAAACAGTGGAAAATCTAAGCAGTGAAAATTCTAGTCTGAATGAGAGAATTGATGTCGTTGAGCAGGAAAGAAATGATCTTCTAGTAGTAATCACAGACTTAGAAGAAACTATCCAGGAACTTAGACTAGAACCTGGTCCATCGAGTGTGGAAAAAGGAAAGGAAGTAGCCAGTGAAAAATATGTCAAGCTTGAGAGTGAACTGAATGAGGCCAAGACTAGTCTATGCAGTGAGGTTGAGAAAAACAGAGAATTGCAAGCAGAAATGAGCAAAGTAAAATCTGATCTTAAGAAATCACTGAACTGGACCTGGTCCACAGATGATGTCACTGCCATGTATTTTAACAACTGTGGAAACAAGCAGGGAATTGGGTTTCAAAAGGAGAAAACTCCATACAACCCACACAACAAATATGTCACAGTCCCAGATAATTGGCTTTGTACCCATTGTGGAAACAACGGGCACTTCAAGGAAAGTTTCCCAGCCAGGGATCAGTCAGTCCAGAAAAATAAGATGTTTGCAGGTAGGAGAAATGCTAAGCAAGGACCAGGTCCCAGCAAGAAATATCAATTCCTGCCGGCCTGGACTAGAAGAGTTCTTATTCACCCCTTTCCATTCCTGAATCTAACCATTGATTTATGTGTGCAGGGATCAGTGAGGGGAACTGGACTACAATGGATTATGGACAGTGGATGCTCAAAGCATATGACTGGAAATACTATGGATTTTCTCTCATTGAAAGCCCCGCAGGGAGGGGATGTATCCTTTGGAAATGGAAAGAAGGGGTACTTCCTTGGTGTTGGAAGAGTTGGAATATCTCTGGAGCACTCAATAGAAAATGTATACTATGTGGATGGCTTGAAATACAGTCTATTGAGTGTCTCACAAATCTGTGATAAAGGAAATGAAGTGGAATTCTTGTCCAAAGTATGCACAGTAACTAGTCTAGTAACCGGAGAAGTGATGTTGATAGCCAAGAGATTCAAGAACATTTATGTTGCTGATTTCGAATCATTGGAAGCTGGCGAAGTGAACTGCTTGAAGGCAGTTGATGATGATGCAGAGCTTTGGCATAGAAGATTGGGTCATGCCAGCTTTTCTCTCCTGAATAAGCTGATAAAGAAGGACCTGGTTCGTGGTCTGCCAAATTCCAAGTTCAAGGAGCACAAAGTGTGTGATGCGTGTGCCAAGGGAAAACATGTGAAATCATCTTTTAAGCCAAAGAAAGATGTTAGCACATCCAGACCTCTTGAACTTCTTCACATGGATCTGTGTGGTCCAATGAGAATTCCAAGCAGGGTGGAAAGAAATACATCTTTGTGATTGTGGATGACTACTAAAGATTCACTTGGACACTATTTCTTATATCAAAATATGAGACATTTGAGGTATTTGTGGCCTTTGTCAAGAAAATCCAAGTGAAGATGGACATGAAGGTAGCTTGCATCAGATCCGACCATGGAACTGAATTTGATAATGCAAAATTTGATGAATTTTGCAATGAGAATGGAATCACACACAACTTCTCAGCTCCAAGGACTCCTCAGCAAAATAGTGTTGTGGAACGGAATAACAGAACCCAGGAAGATATGGCTCGAACAATGCTCATAGACAGTGGAATTGCAAAAAACTTCTGGGCTGAAGCAGTCAATACAGCCTGCTACTTGGTGAACAGGTGCATGATCAGGTCCATCCTGAACAAGACCCCGTATGAATTGCTCAATGGATAAAACCCAAAATAACTCATATGAGAGCTTTTGGTTGCAAATGCTATGTTCTGAACAATGGGAAGGATCATCTGGGAAAGTTCGATGCCAAGAGTGATGAGGGAATTTTTCTGGGATATTCCTCTCAAAGCAAAGCATACAAAGTATACAACAAAAGAACTCAATGTGTGGAAGAGAGTGTCCATGTGCTCTTCAATGAAACTCCATCCTCAAACAAGGACAACAATGGTGATGATCAAGATAATGAACCACTCCTGGTTCCTGGAGAGATCTCTGACGTATCAAATGGCAAGGAAGACATGATGAGTCAAGCCAAGGAAATTGTTGAAGGCAACGCAACTTCTACCTCAGAGCCACAGGAGGAACCTGGTACCCTAATCTCTCCCACAGAAGTTGAAGAAAGGGCTGGAGATGGTGTGGAAGGTACTCCTCGGGTAGCATAACAAGAGACGCAAGGAAATCTTACCAATCTACCAAGTTCCTCCTCCAATCAATTTCAAGTTCCAAATTGGAAACATAAGAGCTCTCATACTCTTGACAACATAATCACCCCTCTTGATTCCGGAATTCAAACTAGATCCAAAACCAGAAATTCCCTAGCCTTCTCAGCATTTTTATCCCAAGTTTAACCCAAAAACATTAAGGAAGCCCTGACGGATGCTGATCGGATTATTGCTATGCAAGAGGAGCTCCATCAGTTTGAAAGAAACAAAGTATGGCATCTGGTACCTCGACCTTCAGACAGAACCATCATAGGAACCAGGTGGGTGTTCAGGAAAAAGCTGGATGAGAATGGGAAAACTACCAGAAACAAAGCTAGACTGGTAGTTCAAGGCTACAATCAAGAAGAAGGGATTGATTATGATGAAACCTTTGCTCCAGTTTCTCGTATGGAAGCCATTCGAATCCTTATTGCTTTTGCATCTCATATGGAATTTACCTTATTTCAAATGGATATGAAAAGTGCATTCTTGAATGGTTACCTCAAGGAAGAAGTATATGTCAAGCAACCCCCTGGGTTTGAGAGTCATGCTCACCCAGAGTATGTGTTCAAACTGGATAAAGCTTTGTATGGGAAGCAAGCTCCCAGAGCTTGGTATGAAAGGTTGTCCAAGTTTCTGCTAGACAATGGATTCACAAGAGAGAAGATTGACAACACCCTCTTTCTGAAGAAACGAGTAAGGAACCTTCTTATTGTCCAGGTGTATGTCGATGATATTATTTTTGGGGCTACAACAAATTCACTATGCAAGGAATTCGCAACGCTCATGGGAAGTGAGTTTGAGATGAGCATGATGGGGGAACTGAACTTCTTCCTGGGTCTTCAAGTTAAACAGTCCACCAAGGGTACACGCATCAGTCAGCAGAAATATATCAAGGAATTGCTCAAGAGATTTGACATGGAGGACTCCAAAGTGATTGATACACCCATTGTTGTGGCCACCAAACTTGACATGGATGATTCTGGATCTCCTGTAAATCAAACTATGTACAGAGGGATCATTGGCTCTCTTCGCTATCTCACAGCAAGCAGGCCAGACATTGTATTCAGTGTGGGATTGTGCGCAAGGTTTCAATCCAATCCTAAGGAGTCGCATCTGAAGGTTTCTAAGAGGATCCTACGCTACCTCAAGGGCACACATGACCTAGTCATATACTATCCCTCAGGTGACAATTTCAATCTTGTTGGTTATGCTGACGCTGATTATGCAGGTTATCTGGTGGACAGGAAGAGCACTTCAGGGATGGATCATTTTCTTGGATCGTGCCTAATCTCTTTGGGCACAAGGAAGCAGAACTCAGTGGCATTGTCCACAGTAGAAGCAGAATATGTTCACTACAAGAAAATGGGAATTTAGCGAGGGAAAATATGGCCGTAAAAGTCCAATTCCGATCGTTATAAGTTTATAACGACCGGAAAAAATCTGGTCGTCACCGGTCGTTAAAAGTTAACGACCGGTTTACAATCCGGTCGTTAAAGGATCTTTAACGATGGCATAATTTCCGGTCGTTAAACATGCTTTTTAACGACAAGATTTTTCCCTCGCTAATTTATTTTCCGGTCGTTAAAAGTCTTTAACGTCAATAATGTATTAAGTCAATTCAAGTACTTTTAGCGACCGACATTCCCTTCGTTAATTGTATAATTACTTTTAACAACAAAAATTCTCGTCGTTAATAGTCATTTATCTATTTGAGAAACTTGCCGCTAAAGAGTTTTAATGACCACATTTTTCTTCGCTAATATGAAAATGTATAATAAATATAACGAAAATTTAAATTACGTGAATAGTAATAATTATTTATGTGCTCTCATACACGCTCAACAATATTGGAAAATAAACCAAATACTTGATATCTTGTTAATACGAAGAACTAAAGTATCATATTTACCAGAAACCAATTCAAATTGTAAGAAGCCCATCTTAATAAAACAATGAAAAGTAAAAATAACGCAAACCCATCCAAGAGACAACTGGAAGCATAAAATGAGATGAGTTAATCATCATTTTTAATAATTCCTAAAAAGAAAAAAAGTAAAATTACAGCATATATATGTACATAATACGTTGTCTTTAAACCATCCCGACGAACCAAAAACCTCTTGTACTTAAACTTGCTCTACACTTTCTTCAAAGATAGATTCTTCGGGCTTTAAGTTTTTGATATGTTAAAATAACAAATTTATGTCAGTTTAAAAACAAAGAATAAACAACTAAAGAAGAAAATGAACACGTTAAAGGGAAAATGAACAAATAACACCTTAAATTATCGAATGCACAGATAGATAACCATATTCACGAGAAGTAAATTGACTAGCCAAAGAACACCAGCCATACATCCTTACTATAAGCGTGAAAAATCAACAATTCTAGCTTACGGACTCCAAAAATGATATCAAATCCTTGGAGCAAAATATCACCAGAACTATGCAAACAACAAACCCAAAATAAACGATCACTAAGTATCATAAATGAACCACTTTACTGTAAAACTCCTGATATACATCTGCAAAGGAGGGAGGGGGTTGAAGTTATGTTCTTTACAACCATATTTTGTAGTTAATTTGCTCCATAAAAACCTTTAAAAAAATTATACATTCGCTTGAAATTGAAAAGTGGGTTGTTACATTTTTGAATTGTTGATATGAAGGTTTCATTCTTGTTTTTACGTCTAAATGAAAATTATTTCCAATTGTATTTGCCCTCTGTTATAATTTATGCAGTCCAAAAATTTTGTTCTAGTTACAACTACAAGTATTATTTTTGCTATTTCTGATCTGGATATCTATGTACTTTACATTTTTTTTTTGGGATATCTAAGTGTGAGTGTCTGAAGTAATGTTCCTTTATTTGCATTGCAATCTATTTACAAATATATTCACAGAAACACTTTAATTGAACTCGCCAATAGAAAGATTAAGCAAATAGCCAAAGGAAATATTTCTACCTACAAATACCATACATATACTTCTGGGTACATTCATCATTGTACCGTTCAAAACTTGAAGGTGAGCTTTATAAACAAGTTATAGTGTAAAATTATGTAAAATCAATATTTATATATATTTTAATTACTCCCCTTTTCTTAATAAACGTGGTATCCGAACATGAGACCTCAGGCTTCTCAACCCATGTCGATATTACTAAATTATGATTTATTTGTTAAACACAGTATAACACCAAATACTACTACATGGTTGGAACTGGGCACTCAAGATGCACATTCTGGTTTGTTACTCCTCCACCAGTAGGCCCAAGTGTATCCTATACATTTGGTCTCATAGTAATAGCTAACAGTAGTAGCTAAAGTTTTGGAAACTTACTTTTTGTCAATTATCAATTGCTCCTAACAGTAGTAGCTAAAATTTCTTACTTTATGGCCTGCAAATTGTACTCTTGTCTGCGATGCTTGCCCATGTTAGAGTAAAATAGAATTTTCAAAGAATCCTCATGCCAGCTTACTAGACACAAAAAGAAGTTCACTAACAAGTAAAAACATTAGGCTATTAAAAAATTATCTCCTATTTCTATAGTTGTCCTCACTTCTCTCTACTTCATATGGACCCACAAGCCCACCTTAAGACTTCTTAAATGCCTAATTATAAAAGAGGAACAAAAAATGACTCAATAAAGCAACTGAAATAACCATAAGATATTATATCAAATCAACCCCTACCTTTTCCCCAAACACAAAAGATAAGAAGGATAAGAAGCTTCAGTTTACCTATGACAAAAAGACTCCAAATTTTTACTTTATCGAAAGTGTCAGAGTACCACTACTTTTCTGGACTTACGCAGTTGGTACAATTTAGTTACAGTGACATTGTTGTTGAGAGAGAAATCACTTCTCAACTAATCTAAGAAAGGTAGTCTATGAAAAAACAGCAAATACTACTTTAAGGATGTGTTCCTGTAGAAAAACATTTAGACGATATCACAGAACACATGCGTCACTCTGATTTTAAATTAAACATTGATAGTTGAAGGCATATTAGAGTAAAATAGGATTTTCAATGTACTAACCCGTTATATGATTCAATCTATTGATCACTTGAAGATGGTGATGAAGGCTGATCAAACACTATCTTTGCAAGTTGTGCGTATTTACTCCCTATCTCATCATATTTACTCTCTAGCCCTTCCAAACGTCCTTTTAGTGATTCATTTTCTTTTACAGTAGCATTCATCTTTTCCAACAATGCAGCTTTAGAGGAGTTACCACCTTTCAACTCCTTAGTGGTTATCCCACCACCAAATCCAACAACATGGCTCTTTTGTTGAGGTCCGAAGCACCTTTCTACAACCTCAATATTTGTAAGAGACGGTTCAGATTGCACCAATTCTTTGATTTTATCCTGTAAAATAAAGAATTATTTAATTAAAACAATACAACACAATAAATAAATAATATAAATTGAAATTTATCAATAAACATACATATTTCTCACTGGTTTCAGGTTCGACAAGCTTGTTGTTCTTCTTACGAGTCTAAAAAAAAATAGTTGTCACATCTGGTGGCTTACCATCTTTACCTCCCTTCACATTACAATAAACAAGTCAAAAAGATCTTTGTAACAAAGATGAGGTTTCTTAATAGAATTATAAGATTTACTCATCATTTCATAAATGATCTCCCTAATTGGTTTACTACCCGTACGATAAGGCATACTCAACTTAGACCTATTGACCGAGTTTCTTGTACTTGTCTCCTAAATTAACAATATACCGGCAAAATTTTGGTTAGCCACTTAATATAACACAATGTTAATAAATAGATATGAAATCATACCTTAAATTTTTCAGTAAAAAAATGCTCCTTGACCAGCCATTCCCAACCACTCTTGTCTACCCCATTTGGCACATATTTCATAGCATAACGGAATGGCTTAGACTTTATATTCTTGTGCATCGATCCTCTCTAATTGTTCCACAACTTTCTCATATATTTCAAGACATTATCTCGTTGATCATTTATGTCATCACTGTCAAATTTGTCCTACAATAGTTAACAAGTATCATTAAATATGAAAGAACAACAAGTAGAAATGGAGAAGGCAAATCAAGAAAGTAATGTTTTAAATCTTTACCGTAACAGCTTCCCACATGTGTTGTAGCTTATATTCTTCGATGTCTGCCCATGAGTGTACACGCAATGGGCACATATTATGATCACAGACCAATATACCTAAGTGTCTCGTAAATGAGGTGTGATGCTGTCCAACAACCCTATTATGGTAGAAAGTGACGCACAATTTTTCTCCAACTTTGAGTCCTGCAACTTTTTTACACCTATTTGTTCCTCTCACTTTTTTTACATTTTCAGATTAACACAGTTCTGCAACTTTAGATCCAGATGGTTTGTGTTTTGTAGACTATAACTTAATAATAAAATAGGCATGTCCTTCTCTGCCTCCCATAAGATGTTGAATAATTACAACATTTTATCTAGCTCTGTTTATGAGTTATCTAATCCTAAACAAAAGTCGGTACACTTCTAGTTTTATGTTGTTCTCTACTCTCTGTGACATGAACATAAACATCAAAGAGCACAGTCTATTTGTAGGAGCATAATGACCTGATTGATTTTGCAACATATAACAAATCTTTTATATCTTGTGTCTCTACCAACCAAACTACAAAGGCATATACGAATGCACATAGCACATTTTGCAGAAATTATAACTTACCAATTAACACTTAACCAAAAGGCGTCAAAGTCTAGATTGCTTTAGATTGAACCTTTCAGGATAGTTGTTGATTGATCAAAGCTTGCTGCTTTCTTATTTTCTTGAAGAAGGGAGGTGTTAAAACAAAATTCTTTATATTTTCTTCATATTTTGTGTTAATAGAAGAAAAGAAAATGATAGTAAGATGGTGGATAATAGCCCTGCAACTGACAGAGCTGTTTGTGAGTTCTTTTGTTCATTTGGCATATAGGTTTTACATATTTAGCACAGCTGTGGCTGGTGATCTTTCCTCGGCTTTAACTGATTGTTTTTACAAGCCTAATAATTTGGAGGCTAACTTAAAAAGAAGATTCAAAGGCGATTACTACAAGTCTAGAAGATCTGCCTCCCATTGTGTTGGTTCATGGAATCTTTGGTTTTGGAAAAGGGGTCTGTTTTTTCCATCCAAGAGTTAATACAGTGCAACAAAATGATGTTCATGGCCAACAAAGCCAGCAGGCGTGTACTCAATAAGGCCAACAAATGACACAGATGTCCCAACAATCACAAGTAACACAACAGGTACCACATGGATTACAAAGTGTTTCAATAGGACAGCAATTATAGTAACTCCTATTTCATTTGTGTTAATCCTATGAGGATTAAATAAATTTAGTGACTAAAGGGTTAGATTAAACCCTTATTTATGGATAAAATCCCCCCTTGTGGACTTACGGACCCCGAGCAGTGCTTCTATCAGGGAGGGGTACCAAGTATCATACCCATATACCCTTTGTCATCCACTCTTACTCTTCCACAAAGGTTTAAACATTAATAAAGTGTCGACTCAATAGTTTCAAATTAACATGATGAGAGCAGTAGTTATAAAGGGTCATGGTAAACCTTTTAGAGGTTCAGACACACAAAAATTCAATAACTTTAAACAAACATGACACTACATCTAATCATCAGAACACACAAGCATGAGTAGCTCAGAACACAACATTAACCTAGGAAAATTCATATTAGAATATGTAGTATAAAGATAGGACATTACAATATGCATAGAGTCTCTGTTAGGACATAATCAAGAAGGATCACAGAGCACATGTAATTGATTGCAGATAGACATGCTTACTACTTATAACTTCAGGCTCAGAGCGTTACCGGGCAATCTAAATTGTCAGTAACATACAGAGATGGTATACAAATTTGTTTTATTGATTCCATTAAAGGTTCAATGTTTTAGAACTCCCTTAAGTCACAAGAATAGTTTACAGGTACCATAATAGCTTCATCATAGTTCAGAGCATGCATACATCAAACTATGACATTATCTTATTAACCACTTAGGCTAATAACTTCACTTAATTTCCCAAAGAGTATATTAACCAACAAGCAGAGGCATCAACATAAATGGAAGGTTAGTTTTGTCTTGTTTAGACCTAATGGCACGATCTCTAATTGTAGTATGTAAGGTTTTCAGATTACTCGATCCAAATAACTTCAGATTCCTAATTAAGTTTTCTATAAACAATGATATCAACAAGCATGAGGCAAACAAACAATGACATTCATTTTTCATTTGGTAAGGCAAATAGGTCCCAATAAGTTAACACTTTGGAAATGTAGACAAATTCATTAGCTTGGTATGCCAACTAAGGTCCAGTGCATGATTTTATATGCAAGTTGTTAGCATAACGTGGTATTAAGATCAAGTTTACTAGCTACAGTTATTTGGGTAAGATCAGGTCATCATGAGCATTACGATCGGGTTTTCGAATTAGAATTAACCATTGAAATTAGGCCAACACAACATCATAGGAAGGTCATGATCATTGCAGGTATGAGATCTTAGTAGGATAACACACAGATCCAAACACAAAATTTCTCAGACTAAGGTCATACAACGGTCCGTGAACACAATTGGTTTAAAAGGGTCAATATTAGTATAGGGGGCCAATAAGAGTCATTCAACCAACACAAAAGTAGAGGTTTCAGGTAGCCACTACTACAAAGTTCATAGTAACATAATAGCAAAGGGACATGGCATATCAAGACACAGTAAATGGGTAGGTTATGTGATAGCTGTGCTAACAGGTTCATCACATGGTTTCAAACTACAATGACAGACTTCCATGAATCATTATGTGTATAGGATAGACATGGTTTCAACAACAAAACACTCGACAAATGTCATCAAAGTAGATAGATCAAATACAAGTCATGAGCTCTAATGAGAATCACTTTTTATTTGAACTAACATACTCGTAGAAGTGAGGGAAACTTTAAGAGAATACACACTTCTCTTTTCCTTGAAATAACTTTTAAAAAAATTGAAACTATTGAAAAGAACCCCACACTGGCCACCATAGCAAAATTANCGGTTCTTCCCTAATTCGCTCTGCTAATTCGTTCAAACCAGAGGAACTATTAGAGAAGTCACGTCTTGGGCTTATTATTAGGTTTATACAATCGAACTGTTTAATTAAGTCGAAGTTTGGGGCTTTTTCCTTTTTGGGGGGTGGGGGGTGGGGGTGGGAAATTGGCGGAATCTGGGTTGGGAAAAAAAGTGGGAAAACTTAGCGCCACTTTTTTCACTTTTTTCACTTTTTCCACTTTTTCATTAATTAATAATTATTTGACGACTGGTTGTATTATATTTTAACGGACGAATATTACCCCCTCGTTAATATTGAGCTAAAAATTAGTTTTAACGACCCAAAAAAAAATTTGGTTGCTATAAATACACATATAACGACCAGTTTTATGTCCCTTCGTTAAGCAATGGCCGTTAAAAATCAAATTTCTTGTAGTGGTTGCAGCTGCATCTTGCTGTGCTCAGATGCTGTGGATCAAACAACAACTGGAGGACTTTGGAGTATTTATCGACAACATTCCACTTCTATGTGACGATACCAGTGCGCTCAACATGGCAAAGAATCATGTTCAACACAAGAGAACAAAGCACATTGATGTGAGACATCACTTTCTCAGAGACAATGTTGAAAAAGGGCACATCAGTATGAGGTTCTGTTGCACTGAAGATCAAATTGCAGATATCTTCACAAAGGCACTGGGCAGAGAACATTTTGAGAAGAATAGACTGACACTAGGCATGTTGAGACCCAATTAGGGACTTGGTTCTCCTTCTGGCTATGAATGTCTTACTCAGGTGAAGATGGCTAAGGTGTTTTCTAAATAAAGTCTAACTCACATCAATACCGTTGCAGGTAGACACGCATGATAATTAAAGAGTTTAAAGAAGTGGCATGGTAGAACATAAGAAGACTGAGCAATCTCTTTTCAAAAACAAAACAAGTACGGGACCTGGTCTCTGTACGCCAGGTTAGTAGTATGTGTACTTNAGTGAGGGAAACTTTAAGAGAATACACACTTCTCTTTTCCTTGAAATAACTTTTAAAAAAATTGAAACTATTGAAAAGAACCCCACACTGGCCACCATAGCAAAATTAAAGACAAGATGGCCTGCATTAGGGGAGGAGATCAAGCTAATGTTGTTGCACTTGAAATATTTGAAAAACCATCAGTTGTTAAACCTATAAACTGCTACACTTGAAGTTAAAGAACCAATAGGTTTGAAACCTACTGATGTGCATATTCAGGGGCAAGGTGTTGAAGGTGTGAAAGTTTTGGATAGTGCAACCGATGCAGGTGTTAAGGAAAAGGAAACAGCTGGGCAATCACAACATATTACATATACATACAAATCCTCAAATCAACTATGATTACCATCTATGGTCCATCTTAGTTCTCTTCCCAACTCGCAAAGGAGATTCTATTTAGTGTAAAGAACTAATGTGATGCTGTAGTATTTGCTTCTTTAACTTATGTAAATTAATGACCCATATCTCAAAAATGATATTTCAAGGTTTGTACACATTACAAATAACGTGCCCAGAATGATCAGAATAAGTAAAATACAATGAAATGCTACAAAAATTACCAGAATCATAGCTATACACACATAACTTTACAAAAATTTGGGGATTATACAACAAATCCAGTCCTGAGTTGCTTGGGATAACACTTCGTGTCATTCTTTCACCAAAGTGAACACCAACATCCATATACATACAAGTGTAATCACAACCCTATAGTTATACAACAACTAAAAATTATCAACTTCAATTTTAGGAGGACCGATATTTCGACAGTTATACTTGGAACTCGATGAAACTGATAGTACGAAAACATTCAAAATAAAATGTCAGAGAAGATGATTTAATCGTGATAGGAGATATAGCAGTTGCTCATTCAAAACAGATATTGCTCAACAGATCCTTTTCTAGCAAAATTATTACTTAATTCACATAGAAAAGGGTAAAATTTTGAACCTTACCGTGATGACAACAACCTCAGAGATGAGCAGCTATTATCAATGGAGGTGGCGAGTCGGTTCTTCCCTAATTCGCTCTGCTAATTCGATCAAACCAGAGGAACTATTAGAGAAGTCACGTCTTGGGCTTATTATTAGGTTTATAC
Organism: Nicotiana undulata; assembly: GCA_005239495.1. Classification (NCBI taxonomy): domain Eukaryota; kingdom Viridiplantae; phylum Streptophyta; class Magnoliopsida; order Solanales; family Solanaceae; genus Nicotiana; species Nicotiana undulata. Next base: position 64,120 of record ML261365.1, on the reverse strand, counting down.
AATCGAACTGTTTAATTAAGTCGAAGTTTGGGGCTTTTTCCTTTTTGGGGGGTGGGGGGTGGGGGTGGGAAATTGGCGGAATCTGGGTTGGGAAAAAAAGTGGGAAAACTTAGCGCCACTTTTTTCACTTTTTTCACTTTTTCCACTTTTTCATTAATTAATAATTATTTGACGACTGGTTGTATTATATTTTAACGGACGAATATTACCCCCTCGTTAATATTGAGCTAAAAATTAGTTTTAACGACCCAAAAAAAAATTTGGTTGCTATAAATACACATATAACGACCAGTTTTATGTCCCTTCGTTAAGCAATGGCCGTTAAAAATCAAATTTCTTGTAGTGGTTGCAGCTGCATCTTGCTGTGCTCAGATGCTGTGGATCAAACAACAACTGGAGGACTTTGGAGTATTTATCGACAACATTCCACTTCTATGTGACGATACCAGTGCGCTCAACATGGCAAAGAATCATGTTCAACACAAGAGAACAAAGCACATTGATGTGAGACATCACTTTCTCAGAGACAATGTTGAAAAAGGGCACATCAGTATGAGGTTCTGTTGCACTGAAGATCAAATTGCAGATATCTTCACAAAGGCACTGGGCAGAGAACATTTTGAGAAGAATAGACTGACACTAGGCATGTTGAGACCCAATTAGGGACTTGGTTCTCCTTCTGGCTATGAATGTCTTACTCAGGTGAAGATGGCTAAGGTGTTTTCTAAATAAAGTCTAACTCACATCAATACCGTTGCAGGTAGACACGCATGATAATTAAAGAGTTTAAAGAAGTGGCATGGTAGAACATAAGAAGACTGAGCAATCTCTTTTCAAAAACAAAACAAGTACGGGACCTGGTCTCTGTACGCCAGGTTAGTAGTATGTGTACTTTATCCCTCTTTCAAAAAGTAACTGCATTAATTACTGCTGCCACTCCTTCCGCCTTTTCAGAAGACACATCTGTCATGTCTATCACTCCACCCTTTCAACTCCCTCTGCATGTTTCCTCTTCCCAAAAACCGCCTACCGCCAGTTGAACCCGTTTCCTCTCCCCCTCATTACTCCCCTCTTCTATAAAGCCCTTCGTCTCTAACCACTCCATACACACATATTCTCTCATGTACTCAAGCACACCTTCCTCTCTCTTTCTCCCTTTCAATCCCTGTCCTAAGTCGTCAACAATGGCTTCCCCTAGTAAAATCAACCCTTCCACCACCACTGATCTCAACACTGTTCCGGTGGAGGAACAGGGGTCCTCTCCCCCAGAGGTAACCATCTCTGCCTCTACACCATTGTCACAATCACCTGTACCGGAAACCCCCAAGGGACCTATAGTCCCAGAAGCCCATCTTCCTCTTCTCCAGCTGATTCCTCACAGAAAACCCTAACTACTGAAACCACCATCGTACCTCCTCCTTCCTTTGTATCACCCTCTGAGCCTCTCACCACTGAAGCTTCTCCAGTATCTGAAGCTTCAGAGGATGACCCCGACCAATATATCAACTCCTCCTTCCCGAATTCCTCAACTCCCATGGAGTCTCCTGAAAAGGAAGCGGCTGAAAATATCATGGCCATCGCCTCTGAAAACCTTCCCTCTGAAGGCACCTCCTCTCTTCCTGAAACTCAGGGTGCAGTGTCGTCCATTCTAGAGCATGAAGGAACCATGGTCCTCTTTGAGTCTCCTCACCATGAGGCTACGCCTTCCAAACCCAGTGAGGGACATGGTTTGTCACCCTCTCAGTATCTTCAAGAACAGATCTTCTACACCCCTCCTCTTGAGTCCATCCCTCCGCTCCATGAGCCCTTGAATGAAGATGATGAGGTGACATGGTGCTGAGTGCTCGATTCAAACTTTGTCATGGTGTTAGCACTCCAGCACCATCTGTGAAGCGTCCTTCCACCAGGCTACAGAAGAAAGAGGTCGTTGATCTTGCTCTTGAAAAGAGTAAGAAGTGTAATAAGCAGAAGAAGAAGCGGTTGGTCAGGTGGTGGGAAACAAAGACATCCCTGTGGTGGAGGTCGAGGAAGAAACTACTAAGGAACCTAATTCCTTAGTGGAAAGGAAGAAATCTGTGTCTGGTAAAAATGTCAAGAAAACGGTTCTGAAAGGTGATGAGAAGGCCAAGAAGAATGTGGTTGGGGAAGTAAGTGAGCGGCAATCTGTGTCTGCAAGTTCCAAAGGAAAGTCTGTGAAGGTGTCAGGAAAACGAAAATGGGAAGAAGAAATAGCGTGGGGAACCTGGTTCTGTAAAGGCTGTACCTAGCAGTAGTGGAAAGTGGAAGGAGAACGTCCAAAGGCAAAGTGTGTTGTGGGGTCGTACTTTTGATCCTGAAATTCTTGAGATGCCTGGCATGAGTCAACTCATGGCCATGGTTGAATTCCAAAAATGGAAACATCTGCTCAATATAAGTGGCCCTAAAGTATATGAAGACACGGTGAAGGAGTTCTATGCTACCCTCTTCCTTCCTGAAGATTGTCATGTGTGTGTGCTGGTAGGAGATATGGATATCGTCTTTGATGACGCTACCCTGGGAACAATTCTAGATGTTCCATCGGAGGGGCTGTCCTCAGTGGACCCTGATAAGCATGCATGTAGCAGTGTTTTTCAAAAAGTTATAGTTAAGCCTGCGTCAGTTCAGCAGGGGGACCAGGTGCACAAGAAGGCTATGCTGCCTTTTACCAACTTCTCTTTGAGTTGGTAAACAGAGTTCTTCTTCCTCGAGCTGAAAGGGGCTCGGTTGCTTCCAGGGCTGATTTGATTCTGATGGAGACACTTGACAATTTCAAGCCTGTCAACCTGCCCGCTCTTATGATCAAACACATGGATAAGGTTGTCTCTGTCAAGGATGGGAATCATGGTCTCCCCTATGGATTTCTACTCACTCGCATATTTGAGCATTACAAGGTTCCCCTTAGCAATCCTCGAGTTGGGACTCGCAAACAAAGCTTCTCAAAGACCACTCTTGAAGAATGTGAGTGCCTTGAGAAAGCTGGGGGAAGTACTTCAACCATCTCTCAGATGATCAATGCCTTGAATGTTGCCCAGGACACTATCAAGAGGTTGAAGACCCAAATTGCTATTTTGGAGGTGTTAGGTCAATCAGATAAGGGACCCGGTTCTAGTAGCTCATCCAATGAAGAAGTCGTCCGCCTAACAAAGGAGAATGCTGAACTGAAATAACAAGTGGAGAACTTGAAGGAAAAGCTGCTCCAGGAACAGTCCTCTGCGAATGCCCGCATGGAAATGGTCCTTCGCACTCTCACTGCCTCCTCCTCTAAGCCTTCCTCATCTAGTGCCCCTTAGGATCTATCTTCCCCTGCTCTCTTATGATATGTTATGGCTGTTGGTTTTTGTGCTTTTTCTTTTTGTCTGTCTGGGATTGGATAACACCTAGCTGCTCCTGTCTTGCAAAATCCAAATGAAGCCTTTGCTTTTCAAGCAAAGACTTCCTTTTGTTTCTTAAGTTTTTTAAAAAAATGAAATCAGTCTTTTTATGTTCTTATTGATGCTTGTCTACTTTACTATTCTGTTTTCTATCATGTTGTGTGCACACAAGGGGCATGAGTTAACTTTAATGGACTTCCTTATGCCTTCTGCCTGGTTGTGCCTTTTTATGATGCCAAAAGGGGGAAGTTAGGGGATAATTGGGACATTTTTGACTTTTTAAATTAAATGGGCAGGGATTAAGGAGGAAGCACATCGACAGGGGGAACTCACTAGGAACCTGGTCGATCATTTGTCATGTATCTACTAGTGTCACTGTATAAAATTGCTCACATAAATGCTTCCCAATTATAAAAGTTTGTCATCATCAAAAAGGGAGAAATTGATGGGTTATATTCTGTTTTGATGATCTAACAAACTTTTATATGAAGAACCAGAGAAAGGACCTGATATGTAAACAGCATAACCCAGCTTCAACTCAAGGAATTCTGGACGGTGTACTGTTAAACAATAAGGGACCAGTTGGAGGACCTGATCCTTTGGCAGACTCACAAACGAAAGTACAGGTCAACTCTACAACTGTAAAAAGTTATGACAGAAAAGTGAATGCCTGCAACTATACACAATATAGTGCAGTAACAGTGCATCAGTCACTTCCTATTGGTTGAGGGATGTACTTTCAAGATATGGGACATCCTTCTTGGAATGTGTCAAGGTCTTTAATATCTTGATGAAAGAAGAACAACATATTCACTTGAGCATTTACTAAGAACTCTCTCAAGCATTAAAGTGCTCTCTAGCATTGAAGACTTAAGTGTTTCAAGAGCAAGAAGACAACTCCACTAAGACGGACCAGTTTCATCATGTGTTGTTAGTGTCCTTAGTTGAGTTGTAATCTTGCGTTTTGTTTTCATTGTATCCTACTAGCTTTTGTAGAAGCAACTAGTTAGGAATCTCTTAATCTTTTATTCATCAGTACTTGGGTGTGACTAAAGCTAGTCATAGGTAAAAGTCTTTGTAACTAGTAAGTGACAAAGTGGCTTGTAATGAGTATTACAAGTTAGAGTGCTGAAGTCTTTGTGAGTAAGTCTTTACAAAGTGGCTTGTAATAGTTTAGATTACAAATTAGTGAAGTTGAAATTCTACAAGTGTAGGTCGTGATTTTGGTCCCCTTGAGTAGGATTTTTCTACGTAAAAATCCTTTGTCGCTTTACTTGTCTTTCTAAGTATATATCTCTGTGGGAACTAGTAGAGGACCTGGTAACTCTACTGTTTGGTGGACTCTTAGAAACTATCACATGGCTACTTCCTCAAATAAGGTGATGATTTAGTCTTCTCATTCAAAAATGAATTTGGTTGCGCTCTATCTGGTATATCTTTTCTTATCTGACGAGGGTTCAATATATATATTGAAGCTGAACACGTTATTAGATACTAAAATTTCAAGAACGCAGTCTTTTTCACTCCAATTTAATGGTATTGGAATCGATCTAAAAGTTAAGTCATGGCATCATATGAGAATATATAAATAATTTTTATTATTGTTTGTAAAGCTACTAAAAATTTGTACTGCGACGTACTATTTTGTTATTTTAAAAGAAGAAAAAAACAGTGAGAACTCTCCAATAATTGGGGGATTAAATTGATGTTTTTGGTTTGAAACGTTTCTTAAATTTTTTAATCTATGTTCACATCCTGTGCTTAGAAAAGTAAACATCTCAAGGTATCGAAGTCCTGCAACTACTTGAGATACTGATATTTCATATCGGCAATATGTGCTTGTAACATCTAAAAATGTAATCTTATAGGTAGCAGATATATTCAGGTATGTTTGAGTTGCGTTTAAACTTTAAAATGAACTCACAATTGGGCAGTAGTTATAGTATAATTATCAAAATTGTTGGTAAAATCAAACAATTGGCCTCCAACCAATCACTAGGCATTTGCAATTAATGTTAATCGACTCCATACAAGGTCCCTAAAGAAGGACCTTGGGTCACGAATGGGACTACGGGAAGAGAGGAGAGTGAGATACATCAATGCGGTTGCTTAATGCTTACCTTTGAAAAGTTTTTGCTGATGCCCGATGGAACGATAGGGCCTTCCTACTCCGAGAGAGAAAAGGAGGTATGACCGTTTCTGTAATTGGTATTGGCTTATCAACTCTCAATGACCAAAAAAACTTGATCCATCAAGAGTGTTTAAGTAAATATTTTGTCATATTTGGGAATGATGGAAAACTGAGCAAAAAGGAATATACTTCATTTTGGTATAAGTTTCATTACAAGATAAGGCCGGGGAAGGGAAAAATCGTGCATTTCGGAAGGCTTTGAATGAAGCTGATAGTAAATTAGAGACGAGGGGTGATGGAGATTGTATGGTGGTATTTTGGATGGATTTGGAGTGGTGCCGCCGCCCGTTTAAACTCATTTAGCTCAAATTCTGCAGACGTTTTCTTTTCCTCCCGTAGTTTTAATTTTCCAAACTACCACTTAATGAAACATTCCAATTTAGACCTAATTTGCAATTAACCTTATGATCTATTTTATTTTGACAATTAACTACCTAATTAATTTGTTTTACAAATTAAAAAGAAAAAGAAACTAACCAACTAAATCTAAAATGCAAAAATGCGAAGTGACTAATGCATTTTTTTGTTGTGATTTTTTATTTTCGTAATGCATCATGTAATTAAGATCTAAAAATGTAAGGATTGAGATATAAAATATTTTTGTTATTTTTTAGGATTTAAAATGCTACTAAATATGCAAAACAAATCAAATCAAATATAGAAAAATTCCTAAAAGTCTATAAAATAATCAAAAACTAATTTGGAATATTTCTAGGAGTAATTTAGCACTAGGAAAAAAATAGCGTGCTCACGTGCAATTTATACTATAACAATATTTCTTAAAAGAATTATGTATAATTTCAAATATTAAAATTTTTATCTGGCATTAGTCTTGGGGTGTTCAGTATACTTAACCTCAAATTTTCTAATTCTTGTTTGTCTAATATTTTCTTGAATAATACCAACAGTTACAAAATTATTATCTATCCAATGGTATTTAATAGTCGAATTATCATTTTCATTAACAACATGGACAATATCAGAAGTTAGATAACGTATGTATGTCTGATATTGTCTATGAAGCCTAAAAATATCAGATCTATAAGTACTTCTAGAAATACCTTTAAATAAAAGATTATAAATTCAATGAATTTACATAAGAAGATATGATGAAGAAGCAAAAAAAAAAAAAAAAGGTAGACAACTCAAAACAACTATTTTTGCTAACTACTCATGGTCCTTTTGTCCTCTAGTAATAGGGTTTAGAGTTGCTTGGTTTTCCTCTAAATCAACACCCCAATATATATGATATATATTTCTCTCATGTGTCTACCAAGTTCATCAGTCCCCCCATTATTGCTTCAATCTTATGTTTAAAATTATCTTTACATATATTTTGCATAAAACCTTATTTGTATTCTCTATTTCTTCAAAAAAATTCAAACTTCTCCTTCTCCAATTATGATTAATTAGGTCCACATATGGTCTACTAGTGCCATGGCTACTACCCCCTACTAGACTAAATTTGATCAACCCCAGCACTATTAGGTGTAGGTGGTATCTCATCTTTAATTTCATTCACCATCGTCTATACCATAATTTTCTTAAAATTATTTCTAATTTATATCATTATCATGTGATGTTCCAGAAATATATGTAAAATTATTTATATTACTACCAGAAGTTTAACTAGCACATCTTTTGTATTACCCATATTATCTCAATTAGCAACTTTTTTTCAAACTCGATTTGAAGGACTAAATATATCTATTATACATATTTAAATACTAGAATTCAAAACTAATGAAATTAAATATGTAAAACAAATACTAAATAAGATAGAGATGGAACGAGTGCACCGAAATTTCACAATAAATTGAATGCTCAAGTCTTGAAATCTTGAAATTGATTTTTCCAACTGCAACGTTACCAGAAATAAACTTGTTTGTTGCTACTTTTAATTCTTAAAACTTCAAATAATGTATTAAATAAAATTAAACTAAAAATTAAGCGCCCAGTGGTTGATAGCAATTTTGGAGAGAAATGAAAGAATAATAATTGAGAGAGTTATGTCATGTGAGTAAAAAAATAACCAACTAAATCTAAAATGCAAAGTGACTAATGCATTTTTTTGTTGTGATTTTTTATTTTCGTAATGCATCATGTAATTAAGATCTAACAATGTAAGGATTGAGATATAAAATATTTTTGTTATTTTTTAGGATTTAAAATGCTACTAAATATGCAAAACAAATCAAATCAAATATAGAAAAATTCCTAAAAGTCTATAAAATAATCAAAAACTAATTTGGAATATTTCTAGGAGTAATTTAGCACTAGGAAAAAAATAGCATGCTCACGTGCAATATATACTATAACAATATTTCTTAAAAGAATTATGTATAATTTCAAATATTAAAAAATTTATCTGGCATTAATCTTGGGGTGTTCAGTATACTTAACCTCAAATTTTCTAATTCTTGTTTGTCTAATTTTTTCTTGAGTAACACCAACAGTTAAAAAATTATCGTCTATCCAATGGCATCTAATTGTCGAATTATCATTTCCATTAACAACATGGACAATATCAGAAGTTAGATAAACTCTACAAAGTAGGTGGTCAAGCAAATAACGTATGTATGTCTGATATTGTCTATGAAGCTTAAAAATATCAAATCTATAAGTACTTTTAGGAATACTTTTAAATAAAAGATTATAAATCCATTGAATTTACATAAGAAGATATGATGAAGAAGCAAAAAAAAAAAAAAAAGGTAGACAACTCAAAACAACTATTTTTGCTAACTACACACGGTCCTTCTGTTCTCTAGTAATAAGGTTTAGAGTTGCTTGGTTTTCCTCTAAATCAACACCCCAATATATATGATATATATTTCTCTCATGTGTCTACCAAGTTCATCAGTCCCCCCATTATTGCTTCAATCTTATATTTAAAATTATCTTTACATATATTTTGCATAAAACCTTATTTGTATTCTCTATTTCTTCAAAAAAATTCAAACTTCTCCTTCTCCAATTATGATTAATTAGGTCCACATATGGTCTACTAGTGCCACGGCTACTACCCCCTACTAGATTAAATTTGATCAACCCAGCACTACTAGGTGTAGGTGGTATCTCATCTTTAATTTCATTCACCATCGTCTATACCATAATTTTCTTAAAATTATTTCTAATCTATATCATTATCAGGTGATGTTCCAGAAATATATGTAAAATTATTTATATTACTACCAGAAGTTTAACTAGCACATCTTTTGTATTACCCATATTATCTCAATTAGCAACTTTTTTTCAAACTCGATTTGAAGGACTAAATATATCTATTATACATATTTAAATACTAGAATTCAAAACTAATAAAATTAAATATGTAAAACAAATACTAAATAAGATAGATGAAACGAGTGCACCGAAATTTCGCAATAAATTGAATGCTCAAGTCTTGAAATCTTGAAATTGTTTTTTCCAACGGCAACGTTACCAGAAATAAACTTGTTTGTTGCTACTTTTAATTCTTAAAACTTCAAATAATGTTTTAAATAAAATTAAACTAAAAATTAAGCGCCCAATGGTTGATAGCAATTTTGGAGAGAAATGAAAGAATAATAATTGAGAGAGTTATGTCATGTGAGTAAAAAAATAAACAAGATGGGAGCCTATTAATAGCCTTCCAAAAGAGTAAAGGTGTAATTAAGGGAAGTGTTTTTTTTGAAATCCCCCCCCCCCCCCCCCCCCCCCCCCCCAAGGGGGCTATTTCTGCAAAATCAAACATTGGGCAACAGTCAAAATGAGTGCTGACCGTTGCCAACAATCAGCACTCCTTTGGCATTATCGATTTTGGTCGGGTACATACCGATCATATATTGGTACCCAACCATGTTTGGCCCTTTGTATATCAGATCAATCTAATTGATAATCATTGCGTTTTGATTCGAAAATGGTCCAACCCAGCCCATTGACAACTTTAGTTTGTATCAAAACGCAACTTTATTTTTGGAATTTATGGACAAAAAATTCATAATCTTCTTGAATCACTTGATGGTTTTGACAAAGAAGATTTGGGTGAACAAAATAACTTATGTAGCTTCTGCTAAAGTTATTTTTGTGCAAGATAGCAATTAAATGATCAGAAAGTTACATATGTTCTGTTGCATCCAAAAGCTAATTGGGTAAAAATAATTCGCCAAAATTTCATTAGACATGGTAAAAATTTGGTAATTGTTAATTATCAATAGTTTATTTTTGCCACTCAACGTCACTGAGAGACAGACCTACCCTATGTCGGTCTAAAGGTTCTGGAAACCCTTGAACCGCTTAATAAGTTTGGTGCAACTTAAACGTCTCTACTTCGCCAAAGCATGTGCCTTTCAAATACATATTATATTTTCAAAGGCCTTGAGTCGAATAGATTTGGCTGGACAACAGATAAATTTTTTAAAGAGTCATCAAATACTTCAAAAATGCTTTTCTTCTCGACCCCCCACAAATTAGTAGTAGAGAAGAAAATGGTTTATCTAAGGAGCAACAAGTACTCTTGTTACTTACTCCAAGATTTCTTTGGTCAAGATATTAGCACCAAGGATCTTTTGAGCCATGGATAGATCGGAAGGATAATCATGATATGGCTTATGTCTGAAATTTTTTCGATAGATCTGTAGAATAAAGTTCCCGGCAGAAATCCAACAGAAAAATAGTGCAAGTCATAGAAATCATTCGTCGAACAACTTAGTTGCATCCAAGATCTTACATCAGATGAGAAAAAAAGATATAACGGAAATATGAAGATGCTTCTTGCTTTAGTTGGGCAATTTGGTTTCTCTCTACGAGATACTTTTAAGATGTATTGGACTAGACCAAGGGATTTTATATATATATATATATTGATTGTCTTTTGTATCTTCTTAAGCGTTTTATGATTTTGGTCTCATCATTTCAGGGATTCTTTTTCGATATAAAATCTTCATGGGGAATGACTTATTTGCAAACCATATGAGGCTTTATGTACTCCCAACTCAAGCCATATAAAAAATCTAAGAAACCCATCTATCTCTGATATGGAATTTCATCACCTTCAGCACATCCAAACCTGCCAACTAGAGTATGAATAATCTATCTTGGAGATCCAACACTGGGGGCCTAGCTCTGACACCATAACAAGGGAATTTTGGGCCAACTCAACCCAAACGATATCTCTTGAAGCAAGAACATTTCAATCCATATAAAGAGTTAAATGAACCCATACATCTCAGATGTGGGATTCCATCACCCCAGCATGCCCAGACTTGCCAATTGCTACTAACTAGAGTGTGAATAATCTGTCTTGGGGCATAACATCGGTCGGATAAGAGTCATGTGGCTATTTTATATGGTTTTGTGTAATTCTCGTCTCCTGAGCTAGATTTTTATTTGAGTTAGACCCAATAACCATTTATAATGGTATCAGAGTCAGGCCTTCAATGTTGGGCCCTAATCAAGATTGTTCACGTTCCAATACATCTTAAAAGTATCTTCTTAAGCGAAACCAAGATTCCATCACCTTCACCATATCCAAACCTACTAACTAGAGTGTGAATAATCTATCTTGGAGATCCAACACTGGAGGCCTAGATCTGATACCATAAAAAATGAACTTTTGGCCAACTCAACCCAAAAAATAGCTCATGAAACAAGAATTATTCAAGTCATATAAAGAGTTAAATGAACTCATCCATCTCAGATGTGGAATTCCATCACCCCATCATGCCTAGACTTGCCAACTGCTACCAACTGGTGCGTGAATAATCTATCTTGGGGCATAACATCGATCGGATAAGAGTCACGTTGTTACTTTATATGGTTTTTTGTAATCCTCGTCTCCTGAACTAGCTTTTCATTTGAGTTAGACCCAATGTCCATTTATAATGGTATCAGAGCCAGGCCTTCAGTATTGGACCCTAATCTAGATTGTTCACATTCCAATTAGAAGGTTTTAGCTTTGCTTTGAGGTGATGAATCCCACATCAAAGATGAATGTGCCTTCTAAATACATATTATATTTCCAAAGGCCTAGAGTTGAATAGATTTGGCTGGACAACAAATAATTTTAAAGATTCATCGAATACTTCGAAAATATTTTCCTTCTCGACCCCCCACAAATTAGTAGTAGAGAAGAAAATGGTTTATCTAAGGAGCAACAAGTACTCTTGTTACTTACTCCAAGATTTCTTTCGTTAAGATATTAGCACCAAGGATCTTTTGAGCTATGGATAGATCGAAAGGATAGTCTTGATATGGCTTGGGTCTGAAAAATATTCGGGAGATCTATAGAATAAAGTTCCCGGAAGAAATCCAACAGAAAAATAGTGCAAGTCATAGAAATCATTTGTTGAACAACTTAGTTGCATCCAAGATCTTACATCTGATGAGAAAAAAAGATATAACGAAAATATGAAGATGCTTCTTGCTTTAGTTAGGCAATTTGGTTTCTCTCTACGAGATACTTTTAAGATGTATTGGACTAGACCAAGAGATTATATATATATATATATATATATATATATATATATATTGATTGGCTTTTGTATCTTCTTATTAATTTGGTCTCATCATTTCAAAGATTGTTTTTCGATATAAAATCTTCATTGGGTGGAATGACTTATTTGCAAACCACTTGAGACTTTGTGTACTCTCAACGCAAGCCATATAAAGAATCCAAGAAACTCATCTATCTCTCTCTGATATGGAATTCCATCATCTTCACCACATCCAAACCTGCTAACTAGAGTGTGAATAATCTATCTTGGAGATCCAACATTGGGGGCCTAGCTCTGATACCATAAAAGGGGAACTTTGGGCCAATTCAATCCAAAATATAACTCATGAAGCAAGAATTTTTCAAGCCATATAAAGAGTTAAATAAACCTATCCATCTCAGATGTGAGATTCCATCACCCCAGCATGCCCAGACTTGCCAATTGCTACCAACTGGAGCGTGAATAATCTATCTTGGGGTCATAACATCGGTCAGATAAGAGTCCTGTGGTTACTTTATATGGTTTGTGTAATCCTCATCTCCTGAGCTAGCTTTTGATTTGAGTTAGACCCAATGTCCATTTATAATGGTATCAGAGCCAGGCCTTCAATGTTGGGCTTTAATCTAGATTGTTCACGTTCCAATTAGCAGGTCTTAGCTTGCTTTGAGGCGATGAATCCCACATCGAAGACGAATGGGTTTCTTGAGTTCTGTATATAGCTTGGACAATCCTCACCATTTCAGCTAACTTTTTTGGTTGATTTGGGCCCAAGGTATATTCTTATCATGGTATCTGAGTCATGTTTATCTCAATTTATTATTACCGATGTTAGGTCCTTATCTATATTATCCATGCTCCAGTTTGCAAGCATTGGCGTGAGGGAGGTTGGGGTATAGAGTCCAACATCGATGGCATGAACCTTTCGTGGTTTCTTTATATGGTTTTGTGTAATCCTCATATAATGTGCTAGTTTTTGGTTTGAGTTGGGTCCGAGGTCTATTTATCATGAGATGATATAAAATTGCTCCATTTCGAATAGTTCAAGGGTAAAATTGGACATTTTCCCTTTATTTGAAGAACTCAATTAGTTTGAAGGGTATTTTTAAACTACTTGGATAATGGAGAGGACATTTTTGAGCTAGTTGGTTAACGGCAAGGGTATTTTTTGGCCAAAATCGAAACGGGTAGCAACATTGTCCTATTTCGAATAGTATAGAGATATTTTTGTCCCTTTTATACGGTAGGAGTTATTAATTGTGTTAGCAAATGATAGCCAAAAACTAGTTACCCGCTTAACAATTCAGATTCCTCGACTGGAATGCTTATAATAATCGAACAACTGCTTAAAGGACCTGATATTTTGGATCAAAATTTTCAAGTCAAAACAAATAAATTTGATATAATAGGCCAATTATATTATAGAACCAGAGTTATATACCATGGGATGACAGTCCATTACTTTGATAATAGACTTCGATCCTTTATGGTCATTCTTTAATTTCTCATTTGTATAGTTACTCTTATTTGGCATTCCGCTAAATTAAATCTTTTGCTAATTGACTTTCTTGTAAAATCTGGTCATATGGTTGTTAGGGCATGTATACTAGTTGAATTATGTTATTCGTTAATTAATTAGCAAGAATTGTCTATTCGTCCACACGTGGTTACTGATGATGTCAAAACACCATTAGCTTTGACAATTTATATAGAGAGGAGCAGAAAGTTGGACAAATCCAAATTTGATCTCTAATGTTTTGTTATATACTATAATTTAGTCCCTCATCTTTAGTTCTAGTTTTACTTCCACCGGCCTTTTAGAAGTATTTGACAAAATTAAATATTATTTATGGAAACATGATTTTTGATATATTGATAGAATCTTCATCTGAGTAGAAGAACCTTAAATTTTCCATTAATAATATTTTCTCGTATTATATTTTACATATTTTCAGAGCATACCAGAGGCAAGTAATTAATCACAAATACTATTTTCGTTTCAAGTTTGTCAACCAAATAAGGAGCAAATTCAACCATATTTATTGCATTCTGGTGTTTAATGTAATCTGCTTTGCTCATCATGTTATCAAACTTACATTAAAATATTTATATAAAAATCTCGGTTATAATTCCAGCATTTTGTTGTAAAACAAATCAAAATACGAGATAATAGTCATTTACAATTCATCCGACAAACACCTTAATATATAACTCAATAGCCTTTTGTAGGTTAATTCTTCTTCTTTTCTTCTTCTAAGCTTTGGCATTAACTTTTTTCTCACTTCTCTCCCTTTCCAAGACTTACTTTGTCAATAAAGAAGAAAAAGAAATAAAGTAGAGAGGAAGAAAATGCGTAAAACCAACGAAGCCAAAGGTAAACAGGCAATAGAATATGACATTTAAGTGGTTTTCTTTGTTGGTTATTAGTATTACCAAGGATATAAAATATTTTTGCAGAAACCAGACAACATTAAAATAGTTTTCACATAGACTTGGCTCTTACTTACTCAAAGAATATCTTTTCTCTGCTCACATGAAAAAAAAAAATAATTATGTGAATGCTCCTTTTTCTTTTCTCCTCAATTTACAACAAGTGTGGTGGTTAATTAAAAAATGAAATTGTTCTAATAAATACTCATATATACTTATATTCACAAGTCCTTTAAAAATTGTGATTTTTATTTCGCAATAATATTCCACGATCAAGATAATCAGTTGAATCTTGTGAAACCATTGCGTGGAAGTTCATTAATACTTTCTTTCTATAAAGCAAATCAACTGCAGATAGAATGATAGTTCTCACCTTATTAACAGTCATCGTAAATAAATTTATATTTGAATCGGAATTTTGAGTATCAAGATTTTATTAACCTGTAAAAGATAGGCCTAACCCTTGAAAATGCAGTACTTAATACATCTAAAAAATTATTCCACGGAACATATTTTTTCTTATGGATGCAGGAATAGCAAAATGAATTCCTTTTGGTGACCTTTGTTCTAGCTGATCTTAGTATTTGTATTTTTTTTATGAAGTATCATTTTAAGTATTGTTCTTGTTGGACTTGTTGTGTCGAGATATGAATCAAATAATAAATATTTTTTTTCCAGTACTTATGAATAAACAAAATATGAAAGGGGGATCAAATGATATATAGTTCATTTGTTGATAGCTTGGAGAACTAAAATTATGACTCTTGCTTTTCAATTAGTTGTTTTTGAATTAATCTCTACTTCACTAATTTTAATGATTAGCCTAATTATTCTATTTACTTCTTTTAGTGACCGATAATAATTATATCAATTTATTTCTGGCATTTTTGTGTAAGGGACTGAGGGCACAATGTCATTGTCAACTCAAAGGAACACTACTAGAAATACAGACTTTTCCCACAGGAGAATCGGTGGAAAATCTATGTGAAATTTCAATATTCCCACAACATTCCCAGGGGAGACGCTTGGTGGGAAAATTGCTTGTGGGAAAACATTTTCCCACAACATCCGTGGGTAATTCCCAGCGAGTTTTCCACAGAGGGTTTGGTGGGGTCACCTAGTGTAATTTCCCATGAACGTCGTGGGAAAAGTAAGTAATAATTTAATTTTCTTAAGTTTCCCACTGAATCCATGGGAAGTATTAAAAATAATTTAGATTTGTTTTTTATTTTACCCACAGAATCAGTGGGAAATATTCAGATCCTATATGAACATTCCACGGAAATCAGTGGGAAATATTGGAAGAACGGAATAAAATGCACAAATTTCCCAGAGAGTCGGTGGAAAATCCGTGGGAAATGTGAAAAATATTTTCATGGCCAAATTTGTTTTTAGAACTACACCACCTGCCAAACAGAAAGTACAACCAACAATACAATACAAAATACAATTAAGCATTCAAATACTAAATTCAATATTCAATCCAATTCATTTCATAAATAACTGGTCAATCCATTTCATAATTAATCCAACTAGTCCAAAAGTAGAACAAAAACTCAAAAAATCCAACATTCAATATTCATTATCCAAGTACCATCCAAGACAAGCTAATAAAAAAAACTACTCCTTAGTTATCATCAGATGTTGGAGAACGGGGCACAGGAAATGCACCAGATGCTAACATGGAGTTTATCTGAAACTTGAGACTTTTAACATCGCTAGTGACAAGTCTTAATGCGTCGTCCTTTCGCCTCATTTCTTCCTCCCTTCGTCTTTCCTCTTCCTCTCTTCTCCTATCTTCTTCCTTCCTTCGTTTTGCCTCTTCTTCCCTTGCATCCCTTTCTTGAAGATACAACTCCGTAATCTTCGCTACCTTCCTATTCAATTGTTCAAACTCTTCCAAATCAACCGAGCAATATGACGAAGAATAAGAACCAGACAATCCAGAAGTACGACGACCGAGACTAAACTCTGATCCAAGGCCATAGACTCTCCCCTTATGCACGCCACCAGCTGCCTTAATCCACATGTCTATGATCTCCTCTTGGGTTGGTTGGATTGGCCTACCTTGATCATCAATCGGCTGGCTTTGCATGAACTCCTCCAAGATTCCTTTGAAATTATCCTGTAAAAAATTACAATTATTATAAAATAAAATTTTATTAAAGAAAATTTATGCAAGTAAGGCAGAATATTAACCCCACTACGAACACTGTAATTCTTATCACAAACCAACAACCTGTTGGCTGCAGAAATTTGTAAGATCTATTTATTATTAACTTAAATTAGGACTTAGTGTAGTACTTAGCAAGGAGGATGTAAACATATGCAGAGCTTACTCTTCATTAGCCTCTCTACAGACAAACATGCTAATAAATGACTGCCCTTAATGTTTCAAGTGTGTGTGTGTATATATACATATATACATATATATGTAAGTTTGGACCACTATCAGTGTATAAGTTACATCTTTTACTTTTAGCCCAAACTAGGTTTCTTCTGATTCGAATTCAATCAGATTTAAGATGCAACTATGGTCGCATTAGGAAGATTGGAATGCAACTATAAGCAAGGGGATTATGATATCTGATATAATGTGTATCCATTTATTTGTTAGAGACAAGCAAGTAAGTCAGCCATATGTTAAGCCAATAAAAATATAACTAAACATTTAGGTGGGGAGATGCACAGGTATGTGTTGGTAAGTTGTGAGTTGGATTGCATTAGGGAGTGGTGGTTTGACAGAAGTAGATGGTCGACACCATTGTATTTTACTAATAATCTCTAACTAAGACCTATATGAGCTACGAAACCCCAAATAGTAAGATTTGGGAATTAAAAATTCCTTATTGCTACAAAGCCACCTATATACAACAAGCGGCACTTATGTATAACAAACATAAAACAATGTCATTCCCAACTATAGCTATGTTGACTTACCTAATCCTATCTTGTGGAACTATCTTATTTGGACTCAAGAGGGATTCTAAGGTCAGCCAAAAGATATACAACAACAAGACCAGTAATTTCAAAAAAAGTAATGACATTGTGTTATATCTCAACAGGTACAACCAAATAATCCTAGCAGTTATAAACCTGCTGGAACATTGCCAACATTCTTTGATATTTTCAAGGCTTCAATTAGGCCAAGCAACTATTTCATGTTAGCCAAACATAACAGAGCATCCATGTGGATCAAGCATTGGGATGCCATTTCTTGTTTAAGCATGGACCATAACCATGGCCTTCTTTACTCTGCTTCATGGGACATAACATTTAAGGTTTGGAAAGCAGACAGCTCAAAATGTGTTGAATCTGTCAAAGCACATGAAGATGCAGTGAATTCTGTAGTTGCTAGTGTTGATGGCATAGTTTACACAGGGTCAGCTGATGGAACTGTCAAAGTTTGGCAAAGGGAATTTTCAGGTAAAGTTATAAAACATATTTTGGTACATACCCTTTTGAATAATATGATACATCATGGGATACTATCACCTATAGGAATTGCATAACAGAGTATATGCAGGAAGGTTTGGACCGGGTGAAGAATTTATTACACAGAGTTATTCAAATGAGACTTTCACAGTTTTTGGAGCTCTTTGCATTTTGAAAAGCTCATTAATAAGCTACCAACAAATAAGCTAGTTTAAAATAAAGCTCATTAATAAGCTACCAACAAATAAACTAGTTTAAAATAAAGCTCATTAATCTTACATGGGTTGTCTCAGCGCGCGGCTCGATCAAAGTCGTTTTTGTTCCATCCTTCAACTTCTTCATGTGGGTTTCCTCAAACACCTCATCATGAGTAACTAATCTTCCTTTAGCCTTTTTCTGCAAAAATAAATAATATGTTAAAAAATGGTAACTAAAATAGTTATAAATCAAGAAAAATATAATAAACACATTACCAATCTTCTTCGATGAGCCGCGATACTAATTGAGCCGCCCGTGTGCACCGAGCCACCCTTGTCAGACAAACGGGCTGCCCTTCCCTGTTCGCTCTTCTTCTTGAATTCCGGAGATTCCCAATACTTAAGAAGTTTAACTCAAAAATCATCAACAATCCAATTTGGCCTCTTCTTACTCTCTCGAGCAGTCAGAAGCATATCATTCAATCTATTTTGACATTTCTTAAAGTAAACGACTCGTACCTCAGCCTCATAATCGTGTGACCATGCACACTTCATCTGCAAATAAAACATGTTAGAATGAATAAAAAGAGTTGAAAACTAAAGTAAAACATTAATTTTACCCTAAATTCAGCAAACATTCTGTCCCTAACGTCAGTTGAAACGTCTGACCAGTACCTCCATGGTGCGTGATAAAATGAACACATCGATTCAACCACGGCTTTCGTAGCCTGAGGAGGATGAAAACTGTATTGTATTTAAAACAAGTTAGAAACAATATTTAGAATTAATTATAAATTAATAAAATAAATATTTACCCTGCTCCATCGGTCACAATAATCAACCTCCGAAGATCATCATATTTTCCCACATTTGGAGGATCCTGCCTTCGTGTAGGAGGCTGTGTAGCTGTATCACTATCGGTGAATGGGGATGTCGAATTACCATCGACTCCAATATCTGGCCTAGAAATGCTGGGACATGAAGACGGAGTAAAATCAGACGAAGGCATGGAAGAGTGGCTACTAGACTGACTAAATGATGAAGACATACCAGAGGAAGACGATGAATGAATGAATGGAGAAAATGATGAACGGATGCCAAAAGAAGATGATGAAGGAATGGCCGGAAAAGATGATGATGGCATGACAGGGAAAGACGATGAGGGTATCCCAGAAAATGGAGTGAATTTAGACGAAGGCATGGACGAGTTCCTAGCAGGCTGACTAAATAATGATGACATGCCAGAGGAAGATGATGAAGGAATGGCCGAAGAAGATGATGATGTCATGACAGGGTACGATGATGATGAGGGTACGCCAGGCCTAAGTGAAGGCATGTGCTGGGAAAATGTAGGTTTTAAAAAGGGATTAGATGAGGGAACGTTATACCCTAAGTGAGGAATAGAGTATAAGGGAGGTGTAAATGATAACGGGCATGTAGGTGGAGGCACATGCGAAGTAGACTGTGCATGTGGGGGAGGGGTAGTGATACCTAAGTTACTAGAAACTTTTATTTTCTTTCTTGTTTTACCCTTCTCTGCTGCAGTAGCCTCTGGACGATCTTTACCTCGAGGAGTCATCTAAACAATATAGCATAAGAAAAAAATATGTTAACATGTTTAGTAACAAATTTAAATGCATAACATACAAGTTAGTAAAAAGAACAAACATGTCAATCCTGATCGCTTAGTTCATCTTCATCAGAAACTTCATCCTCCTCGTTTATTTCATTTTCATCATCATATTCTTCCTCCTCAATTAATCCATTTTCATCAGCGGAATCTTCCTCCGCATTATCCATAGATGTTCCATCCCCATAATGTTGTAGAATTGAAGGATCAACTTCTTCGTACACGCCTTCAATATGTAGTTCATGTGCTAATTCATTATCCACAATTAGTTGAACACTTGATATATCATTCTGGTATGCTATATCTAGTGCATCCTCAACTTCTACTCTACCAACCGATTTAGTTTTTATAACTACCCACCATTCAGTCTTATTTTTACACGACGATGGATAAGGAGCGTAATACACTTGCTTTACATTTTGTGCAATGATAAATGGATCATATCTTGCATACTTCCTCGTGTGATTAACTTCAACTATTTTATACTGTTGATGTACCTTTGTGCCTTTATTTGGTGTTGGATCAAACCACTTGCATCGAAAAAGTACTAGTCGTTTCTTTGGCCAACCAACATACTCGATTTCTAAAATCTCCTGGAGTACACCATAATAATCAATATCTCCATCTTGGTCACCATCACTACCCTTCACACAGACTCCGCTATTAATGGTTTTCTTATTCTTAGATCATTCTTCCGTATGGAACTTGTACCCATTGACAAAGTACTTGGACATAGTTTTAACTTGAGGAATAGGTCCCCAAGCTATATCACGCAAAAATGGATCACTTATACCATTGTCTGGATGATGAATCTATATAGAGTTGAAGAAAACTAAGAAGTTAGAAAATGCAACTTGTACAAAAATGAGAATCTGGTATTTGTTAACACTTACATACACTCTAAACCACTCTGAAAACCTTGGATAAACATCATCTTGGCCAAACACACTCACAAAATATCTGTCCCACATATTTATAAAGTTTATTAGCTAAAAAAGAACAGATCGTGCAAGTAGGTCAATAACATAATTTCAAACCTACTCATAAAATTGTTGAACTTCGGGGCAGTTGAGCAACACGTGTGTTGTAGCCGACTTTTTCTCCATCCCAGTCCAATTTCTTTTTTGATACTTTTTAGAACTTCTACCGGGTTGATTGAATATGGATATCGGCGGTGCCAAAAGATCATTATCACCTTCGTCATGCCTATGTGGCCTATTTCTCAAACATGGCACATGATACTCAAAATAATATGAACAGAAATGAGAAGTTTCTTTCACTAGATATGCTTCACATATTGATCCCTCAATCTTGGATTTTTGTTTCACCATCCGTTTACATTTTCCAATAGTCCTACGTAGCATAATTTTAGATGGGAAGAGGTGTAATCAAAATACATAAAGGAAAAATAACTAATGAGTATTACCTCTCAAATGGGTACATCCATCTACATTGAACATGCCCTTCAAGTCGTGCCTCTCTTACAAGATGAACCGGTAGATGTTCCATTACATTGAAAATACCACATGGAAAATTTTTTGCTAGTTTGTTTATGATTAAATGGATGTTACTTTCCATCAAAACTAGTTTTTCCTCCCTCAATGTATTAGAACATATGTCTTTGAAAAATAAGCTTATCTATGTAATGGGTTTCCATATTCTCTCAGGCAATGCACTAAATGCAATAGGAAGTAATGATTCCATGAAAATGTGACAATCATGGCTTTTCATATACATCAACTTTCCTTCTTTCATGTCAACACAATTGGATAAGTTTGAAGCATACCCATCGGTCATTCTCAAATTTCGAACCCAATCACAGATCTTTCGTTTGTCATCCATTTTGAATGAATAACTGGCTTTAGGCTTCACCATCCTGTTATTTTCTTATCGTAGTTCTAATTCTCTTCGCCTACAGTATTCCTGTAAGTCCATCCTGGCCTTCAAATTATCTTTTGTCCTGTTCTTGTCATCCATTACAGTATGAAACAAGATATCAAAAAAGTTCTTTTCAATATGCATGACATCCAAGTTATGTCGAAGAAGATTATGCTTCCAATAAGGTAACTCCCAAAATATATTTTGTTTAGTCCAATTATGCTCAACACCATAACCAGGCAATTTAAGCAATGGAGACTCTGTTACCTTAGGGAAGTTCTTAACCCTCTCCCAAATTTCCTCCCCCGACAAGGTTGCTGGAGGCTCATCATAATCAGTTCGATTCTTCATAAATGCACTAGTATTTCTCCTGAACTCATGATCCATTGGCAAAAATCGACGGTGATAGTAAAACCATGTGGGCTTACCTCCATGTTTCAAAGTGAATGCTTTTGTGTCTTCCATACAACAAGGACAAGCTAACTTTCCAGCAGTCGACCATCCAGATAACATTCCATACGCAGGAAAGTCATTAATAGTCCACATCAAAGCAGCACGCAATTTAAAATTTTGTTTAGTTGATACGTCGTATATTTCAACACCTTCTTGCCACAATAACTTTAGCTCATCAATCAAAGGCTGCAAATATACATCAATCAAACTTTTTGGATTACTTGGACCCGGAACTATGCTAGTTAGGAACAAATATGGACTTGTCATACACATCTCTGGCGAAAGATTATACGGTGTAATAAAAATAGGCCAACAAGAATATGGTGCAGCACATATAGAAAAAGGAGTGAATCCATCTGCACACAAACCCAACCTAACATTTCATGGTTCATTAGCAAATTCAGGATACATCCTATCAAAATGCTTCCACGCTTCTCCATCTGAAGGATGAGACAAAACACCAGGCGCCCTTCTATTTTTGTGGTGCCATCTCATATGAGGAGCGGAACTCATTGATGCATACAATCTCTTTAACCTAGGTATAATAGGTAAATAATGCATCCTCTTAATTGGAACTTTCTTTGCTTTGGCATTTATGACTTCCTTAAAACGAGACAATCCACAAAATTTGCACGCTTCTAGAGTTGCATCATCTTTATAATATAGCATACAACCTTTTTCACAACAATCAATTTTTGTTGAGGAAAGTCCTAACTTGGAAACTAACTTCTTAGCCTTATAATAATCATCGGGTAAGTTAATGTTCGAACATACTTCACCCATAAGCCCAATTATAGCATTCATGGCCACTTGAGAAATATTCCAATCTGATTTGATAGTTAGTAATCTAACTGCAACAAACAACTCCGAGTGTA
The DNA here is from genome assembly GCA_005239495.1 of Nicotiana undulata. NCBI lineage: Eukaryota > Viridiplantae > Streptophyta > Magnoliopsida > Solanales > Solanaceae > Nicotiana > Nicotiana undulata. The sequence goes on along the minus strand of ML261365.1, from coordinate 41,169 downwards.
TTGAGCCTTCATAGAGTGGACGACTAGCCGCCTCTAATAATTCAAAAAAGTGTTTTGCCTCATCATTGGGAGACTCGTCAACATTTTGTTGAGAATGAACTCATGGGTCTATCCCAAAAGCATTCGACACCATTTCATGCATTTGAGAATTATCATAATTTTTCTCAAAGAATGTACTACTCTCGCAACCAGTAAAATTCTGAAAGTCAACATCAACTAAATTACTGTAGTTCTCTCCATGAACCGTCCACACATAATAATTTTCTCTAAACCCCTTTCTGTAAAGATGAACTTTAACATCCTCCGGTATCAACAACTTCATACATTTGCACTTAGCACAAGGACATCTAATTGTTCCTTCATTACGGAATTCAGGGAGTGTTTTTGCATATGCAATAAATCCTTTAACACCTTCTACAAATTCTTCCTTCAACCCCCCACGTTTAGGATGATTTCTATCATACATCCATCTAGATCTCGTTCCATCTATTACACAATACAAGATAAAATAATTAGATAAAGAAATAAATAATTTATTTTATTCACTCGGTGAAACATCATGAAACAATGTTTCATAAACTATTCCTTATTCATGATAATTGATAAAGATGACTACTTTGAATTTGACCACTATATACTGATAATGTAATTTATTTTCTTATATTTTAGTTGATTAATGGTCCTTGTTAAAAGATAATTACTTAAGCCGACAACCAAAAAAATTAAACTGTGTATTTTTAAATTGTCAACTTTCTATCTCCATTTCTGGAAAAGCTCTACACATTTATATATATAAAAAAAAGAGAACTTTATCATAATAGTTTAACATTTATACTCTTAAGAGACAATGCATGTAACAAGGATAAACTTTCATTTTTACTTAGTAGTAAACACATTGTACTATGAAATTGTAGTTTAAAAGTTTTATATTTCTGTCAGGTACTTTGAACACATTGTACGCTAAAGAATGTCTTTATAACTCACATAGTCTTTCCATATTGCAAACAAAATAATACTAGCGAATGACAAAAATTGCTACCTAACTCTCGTAGTGTAAACATACTACCCCAACAATGCAACTTTTGTATGCTAATGATCTTTCAACTTGCTACTGGATATAACTCAAGTTCTTCAAATAGTTTGTGGAGCATCATAACTCCAAATCCTACCAATTGCATTACTTTTAAAATTTATACCATAGGTGAGACAGAAGACTTGCCTTCTCAAGCGTTTGTTATTACAGTAGTTACAGAAGCATAAATATGCCAATTATAAATTGTAAAATGTAGGGGTATAATAGAAAGATCAAAGGTGCTGCACATTTACAAAGAGACCATGGTTACGTATAATACTCAAGCAACAATCTATTAACTTCATTGTCCAATACATTTGATATTAAATGCTTAAAAAGCTTACCAACCATTCTGAACAAACTTACCTTCTTTTATGAAGTTCAATATAGCCTCGCAAGATAAATTTGGTGTGTGCTACAGAAGTGGACCGATGACTAGACCTGGATGAAGTGTAACTAAGTCAATCCCATTCTATTTTGCATATTTCCAAGCAGCTTCTTCAGCCAGGGTTTTGGATAGAAAATTCCAAAACATATATAGGTTGAACCTCCAGAAAAAAATCAGTGCATAAATGGACATGAAAGAAGAGTTATTGTTGACAAAGTGATATTTGAATAACACATTTGCTATGATGTCTAATACAAGTATACTCTAGATCTAATTAAATCTGTTTATCCTTTCACATTAACAAGTGATACATATTGAAGCTCCATGTGTATTTCATGTTTAAATAAATGTATAAGTTTAGATTCATCACTTCGAAAGTCAATGAAAAATATTAGAATTTTCTAGGAGAACTTTATCATAATAGGAGATTTATGATAAAAAAGGAGAACTTTATCATAATAGTTTAACATTTATACTCTTAGGAGACAATGCATGTAACAAGAATAAACTTTCATTGTTACTCTTATGGATACCACTTTTATAGCTAAGAGATTCTAGCAATTCATAAATAATACAAAAGGAAACTTCAATAGAGAAAGTACTAGCAGAGCAAAGGTTCATGAAATCTACTTTCAATGGTAGTTATAAATATGGAAAGCCCAGTCATATGATCATGGTAGTTCCACTTCTCTCTTTCCACTTTATAGATGGTAATAATCCTTATACAATGAACATACCAAATTCAAAATATCCCACCATTTGACAATCTAATCTCCATCCAATCAATAAGTCAATTCAAAATATAGTGCCTTGAGAAACAGGATTTTAAATTACCAAATTTTTAGCACCGGGAAGCTTTCCGTTTTTGGCAAGATTGACAGCAAGCTCAAGATTATTCACCTGCAACAAAATTTATACCAAATTTTATCTCTTTAATAGTCATAGATTATCAAACTTTACAGTACTGGAAATACATCTACAGAAATAGACCAAATAATAATTTATGAGAAAATGCTATGACTTTATGTAAAGAAACTCAAAAATTGTTGTATGAACAGACGCAAAAGAAGTTTAGTCAAACGGTTGCCAATTACATTTTAAGCAATGAACGCCAAATAGAAGAACGATTGGCTATTGGGTTCTCGAATTGTTATAAATGACAAGAAACACCATGCATAAGGATTAATACTCCTACATTAAAGTTAAACCCACGAAAAATTTGTGTCGTTAGGTAAAAGCATCTCAATTCTGACCCCAAATCTAACGATCTATTTGTCTAAAATGGACCCCCCTCCCCCCGGTCGGCAATTACCGCCGACCAACCAAACCAAGCCCATTCTTGTTTTATATGAAACTATTAATATTTGAACTCTAAATTCTTTTTAAATGATAACAGTAAAAATTGAATTTCCATTTTACAAAAATAAATATTCTGACTCTCATACTCCAAAATTGATTCGAGAAAGAGGGCAACTTGATTCCCTTCACATTGATTTTTTTAAACCTAGGATTTGAAATAGTATAAAATCCCTAAGTTTCAAAGTACTTTGGGCGAAATCAACAACTAAAAAGGAGATGGTGAGTGTGAGAGAGAGATAGAGGGAGAGGCGTCGAATTACCTGATAATGGAGGGAAGATACAGAGGGAAAAATACTGAAGGGAGACGTCTTGAGGGAGGGAAGATACAGAGGGGAAATACTATGTTAAAAGAATGAGGGAAAACGTGGTTACATGAATAATAATATTTTCCCACTACTACCCTAGGAAATCTCTGTGGAAAATCTTTTTCTATAATTATAAAAATATTTAAGACTTTAAAAGTATCAGTTCACACTGAGTCAATGTGAATATGTAAAAAAAGCTTTTTATTTATTATCTAAGTTCCAACTGTCTTCACTGGAAAATCTTTTCAGTTTTATATAATAAAAAATTAAATGATTTTTACACAAAATTAGAGGGAACTAAGTTACCGCGCTTTTTTGCGCCAAAATTTTCCCACGAATACTCGCTGGCAAATGCTATTGTTTTTCTAGGAAATAAAATTTTAATTTTCCCATTGTATTTCGGTGGGAATTGCCACTAAAAAAAATTTCGTGGGAAATTTCCGTGGGAAAATGATGTTTCTAGTAGTGGAAAAAACCTTATTTTTTCTCTCTTTATTTTTGGTAGGAGAAAGACATGTTGTTGGACTAGTACAATAATAAAAAACATTAGAGTTAGTATTCAGGAAATGCTCGATTTTCTAATTGCCCCTGATGCATGTAATAGAATGGAGTGCTATACCTTTTTGAGACGCGCATACAAAAAAGAAATTTTTTTCCTTTTAGGTGATTTGTGTATAAACAAAGTGAGAAAGAAAAAATAATAAGTTAAATCGAATTAATGGATTCATGATAAAGTAATAAATTTCGATAACATATTTTATGACATTTATTTTTGATTGGTAAAGGGATCAACCCAAAATATAATTCATTTGTTCGTAGTTGAAGGATTAAAGCATAACTCTTGGTTTTCAATTTGTTATTTTTTCATTAATTGGTACTTCAATTATCTCATTGATCAACTTACATGTTGTATTTACTTCTCTTGGGGGATGGGCCGATGGTCAATTTATCAATTATCTCTCCCTTTTGTGTAGGGGCGGGAGGCAGAATTATATTGCCATAGCAAAGGGAAAATTTTAATTTAATGTTTTTTCTGACAAGAAATAGACATATGTAGTTGTATTAGACAATTATTGATAGCAACATAGTTAGTATTCCAATAAATAATGGCTTTATTGATTGCTCTCGTTGCATGTAGTAGAATGGAGTATTATATTTTTTCTAAGAGCACATACGAAAAGAGAATTCTATCTTTTTAGGTGGTCAATGTATAAATAAGCGTGAACCAATTTTTCTTATTACAATTAATATAATTTGGTTAATAGAGGATCAAATTATATATAAACCATTTGGTAGCTTGAGGAATTAAAAGCACCACTCTTGCTTTCTAAACTGATATGTTTGCATTACTTGCTACTTTGTTACTCTTATTTATTATCCTAACTGTTGTATTTTCTTCTTTCGGTGGTGATATAAATTAATCTCTTCTTTTTTTATATAGGGGACTAGGGTACATAATTCCATTTTTAGATCTAAGAAAAAATTCTTATTATTTTTTTTCTTCTTTTGATAGGAAAAAGACATATGTGTTTGAATTAGAATTATGGATAGCATTATAGTCAGTATTCAAGAACGTTGGCCTCTTGGATTGCCCACGATACATATAGTAGAAGCAGAAGCGAATACTATAACTTTTTAAGAGGCCTATCGCCAATTCTAACTAGCTATGCATGTGGGAAGTTTAAATTGATAACGTAATTTTGTAAAATAAAGGAGAAAACACATGATAAAAATCTTTAAAGTTCGCCAACAGGATAATTTTTATAACAAATGCACAAATAGTTTTTACTACTTGGTAAATTTGGCTATGTTAGTAGTATAACATTGCTCATATATAGAAACTTCGTTAATTAAAGACCGTCATATCTCCGTTTGAGAAAGCCTTTACTTTTATGAAAGTATTTCAGAAATATCTAACGCGCGCATAATTATACTACAGATCACTTGTACATTTGGCTGAGTCAGTTGTACAGTGACTTAAATGCAGTTAGCAGTTCTCAACTTTTGTTTATGTGGTGCCGTTTGCTGAAAAAAGATTGTAATATAACCCGTTGGGTTCGCGGATTTTAAATGCCAATAAGCTTTAAGTGCTGAAAAATATTAGTAAATGTTGTTTCATAAATAAGTAAGTATTTGAATATAAGTGTTTGAAACGGATAATTAGTAGTTCACGTGTTTGATTAAAAAGTGCCAATAAGCCGATCATTTGTTAAATAACAAAAATACCCTTAAATATTTTATTATAAATTTAAAATTATCAAATTCCAGCAATGCAACAGTGACCTCGACCTCAACCTAGCTTCGAGTGAAGCAACATCAATGGTGGAAGCTTCATGTTGTGAGCTCAATTAAGTTCGAAGAAGAAGGAGGAAAAAGTATCCAAATGAACATTCTGGAAGAGAAAGAGGAGACACTACTCCATTACTTTCAACTACTCAAAATAAGTGGAACTCCTCCCACTATATACAAGAGTATGAATGTCACGACCCCAAAACTACCTGGTCGTGATGGCGCCTATCTAAATACTAGGCCAGCCCATATTCATATTTAGAACATAAAAATGATCTTTATTCAGTTTACCATTAATATAATATTGCATAAACATCTGGTTGAAGCATTTAAACATAAAGATGATAAGTCAAATTCTAAGCACCGCCCAGAAATACCGGAGTCACTAGGTCACGAGCATCTAAGAAAATACATAAATCCGACAAAAATATCTCTAATACAAATGAAGTCTAAGGAGTACAATTGCTAAAGAAAATAGGAAGGAGAAGCAGGGTTGCGGACGCATGCAGCTACCTTGCAGGGAGTAATGTGAGTAGGCGACTCAGTAGTAATGAATGTAAATAATGCCTAAGGCTACAAATCACGTAAAACAGTCATCAATACACAGTAAATGCAGTTCTGCTTTCAGAAACACAGATACAATATCTTGTAACATTTAAAAATCGATTTCAGTAAAATATCCTTTGAAAATGTACCTTTTCACAATTTCCATAGAAATCAAAATGATTCAGTATATAAAATGACAGAGTTCATAAATAGTCTTTCAGACGAAAACATGTATCATAATCTGCCCCTCGGGCGTGTCATCACTCAACATCAATCACTCAGCATGCCTCACAATCACTCGGTATCAGCTCCTCGGGCTACCTCATAGTCACTTATGCCTCCCAATCTCTCATCACTCGGCACTCGCACTCTGTAGGTACCTGCACTCACTGGGGGTGTACAGACTCTGGAGAGGCTCCTACAGCCCAAGCGCTAATATCGGGCCATCTTGTGGAATAATCACTCAGGCTCTCGGTCTCTCACATATCATGAACAATGTAACATACTACGGCGCGCAACCCGATCCCATAGTATCCTCACAACATAGGTCCTCGGCCTTACCCAGTCAGAAACCTCTCAAAAAGCCACTCGGGCTATCAATAACACGAGTCACTTGACCCAAAATATCATTTTATATCTCAAAACAGTGTGAATAAGACTGAGTTTATAAATCAGTTAAACATGATATGACTTAGTGTAAATAATAAATCAATACAGTGAGGAAATAGCAGTAAACATCTCCCAAGGGTCCCAACATGTCGGCAAAAAGCCCCAAACATGGTGTACAACCCAAAATATAGTAATAACCTTAAAACATGAACTATCATATGATTTAGAATCAAATACGCAACTTAATAATTGCCGCGGGATAGACAAGATTTACCGACATTACTTACCTCAAACCTGCCAAAATACTAATCCGTGATGCTTTTGCCTCTTGACTCGACCTCCAATTGTTCCGAATCTAACCAAAACCAGATTAATATCATCAATATATTCTAGAGGGACAAAGTCCATTCGAAAACCATCAAAATTAACCAAAAATCACAAAATTGGCAAAACCTGACCCCCGGGCCCACGTCCCGGACTTCGATAAAAGTTAAAAAATTGGGATCCTTACACACTCACGAGTCTATACATACCAAGAAGATCGAAATCGGAACTCAAATGGCCCTTCAAATCCCGAATCAAAGCTCTCCAAAAACACAAGCCCTAATCCTTTAACTTCACCCTAATTGCCCCCACAAAATTCATGATTAGATAGTGGGAAAAAAATCATCACAAGCACCATAAATAAGACCCAATTAACTTACCTCACTGAAATCCTTCAATTCCCCCTTGAATTCCCGGCTTGGAGCTCCAAAATCGCACAAAAATGGTGAAGAAAAGACTGAAAATCGCGAAGGGCTCCTTTATATACTTTCTGCGCAGCACTTTCGCACCTGCGTCCCCTATTCACGCCTCTGCGGACCGCTTATGCGGTTTCTCATTAATTGGCCCAATCTCGCATATGCGGACCAGGCGTCGCACATGCGGTCCCGCATATGCATCCAAATAACCGCATCTGCGGTTCTTCTCCTGAAGCCCAATTTTCGCGTCTGCGATCGCCTTATCGCTTATGTGGTCTCTCACATGCGGTCCCACATCCGCATGTGCAGAAATGACAGGAACAAAAACATCAGCAGCGCAATAAATTTCCAAACTTCCCGTCAACCACTCAAAATTATCCTGAGGCCCACGGGACCCCAACCAATCATATCGACAAGTCATAAATGATCACCCGAACCTAGTCGAACCCTCGGAACCCCCAAAATAACATCGAAACACCAAATCAACCCATGATTAAAGCCTAAGGACCTTCAAACTTTCGAAATTCACCAACGATGCCGAAACTAACCAAACCTCGTCCGATTGACCTGAAAATTCGCACACACACCTCCCAAATGACACTACGAACCTGTTCCAACTTCCAGAATTCCATTCCGACCCCGATAGCTAATTTCCCTCTGTTGACCGGAAATTGCCAAAAACTCAATTTCGCCAATTCAAGCCTAATTCTACTCCAGACTTTGAAATAACATTCCGAACACACTCCAAAGTCCCAATCACCTAACGAAGCTACCCGAGCCATAAAATTCGCATTCCGAGATCATTTACCTATAAGTCAACTCCCGTTGACTTTTCCAACTATAAAGCCAACTTAGGAGACTAAGTGTGTCATTTCTTACCACGAGCACTCAAAACCCGAACCAAACGACCCCACACAACATAATTAAGCTAAGCAAAATATGATAAAGCAGAAAAAAGGAAAACGGGGCTAATCTCACGGAACGACCGGCCGGGCCGTTACATTCTCCCCCTCTTAAAAAAACGTTCGCCCTCGAACGGGTATAGAAACATACCTGGAGTCTAAAATAGGTGAGGATATATGCTCCGCATCTCCCGCTCGGTCTCCCAGGTGGCCTCCTGCATTGGCTGCCCTCTCCACTGCACCTTCACTGAAGCTATATCCTTAGACCTCAACCTTCTGACCTGACGACCCAAAATAGCCACCGACTCTACCTCATAAGACATATCACCCTCAAGCTGAACCGTGCTGAAGTCCAAAACATGAGACGGGTCACCAACATACTTTCGGAGCATGGAAACATGTAATACCGGATGCACACTCGATAAGCTGGGTGGCAAAGCAAGTCTGTAAGCCACCTCTCCAACCCTCTAAAGCACCTCAAAAAGCCCAATGAACCGGGGACTCAACTTTCCCCTCTTCCCGAACCATATAACACCCTTTATGGGTGACACCTTCAGCAGAACCTTCTCCCCAACCATGAAAGACACATCTCGGACCTTCCGGTCTGCATAGCTCTTCTGCTTAGACTGTGCCGTGTGAAGCTGCTCCTGAATCAACATCACCTTATCCAACGCATCCTGTACCAAATCTATTCCCAATAGCCTAACCTCACCCGGCTCGAACCAACCAACCGGAGATCTACACCTCCTCCCATACAAAGCCTCGTACGGAGCCATCTGAATACTCGTATGATAACTATTATTATATTCAAAATCCGCGAGTGAAAAAAACTGGTCCCATGAACCCCCAAAGTCAATGACACAAGCACGCAACATGTCCTCCAGAATCTTAATAGTGCGCTCTGACTGCCCGTCCGTCTGAGGATGAAATGTTGTGCTCAACTCAACCTGAGAACCCAACTCTCTCTGCACGGCCCTCCAAAACTGCGATGTGAACTGAGTACCTTGTCATAAATGATAGAAACTGGAACATCGTGCAACCGGACAATCTCCCGGATATAAATCTCAGCTAACCGCTCTGAAGAATAAGTAGTGCCAACAGGAATGAAGTGCGTGGACTTGGTCAGCCGATCCACAATAACTCATATAGCATCGAACCTCCTCGCAGTCTGTGGGAGTCCAACTACAAATTCCATGGTGATCCTCTCCCACTTCCACTCCGGAATATCTAATCTCTGATGCAGTCCACTTGGTCTCTGGTGCTCATACTTGACCTGCTGACAATTGAGACACCAAGCTACAAATCCAACAATATCCTTCTTCATCTGCCTCCACCAATAGTGTTGTCTCGGATCCTGATACATCTTCGCGGCACCCGAATGGATGGAGTACCGCGAGATGTGGGACTTTGCTCGAATCAACTCTCAAAGCCCATCCACATTAGGCACGCATATCTGACCCTGCATCCTCATGACCCCAGCATCGCCAATAACTACATCTCTGGCATCACCCGCCCGAACCCTATCCTGAAGAACGAGCAAGTGTGGATCATCATATTGGCGCTCTCTGATCCAGTCATAAAAGGAAGACTTGGAGGCTACACAAGCCAATACCCGGCGGGGCTCTGATAGATCCAATTTCACCAGCTGGCCCGCTAAGGCCTGAACATCAAGTGCTAATGGTCTCTCTGCTGCTGGAAGATACGCTAGACTCCCCAAACTCTCTGCTCTACAACTCAAGGTATCGGCCACTACATTTTGCCTTCCCCGGATGGTATATAATAGTGATATCATAATCCTTGAGAATGGTCAGTGAAAACCTCACAATGAACTCCATACAAATAATGACGCCAAATCTTCAAGGCGTGAAAAATGGCTACTAGCTCGAGATCATGTACATGGTAATTCTTCTCATGGGTCTTCAACTGGTGCGAGGTGTAGGAAATCAACCTACCCTCCTGCATCAATACACAACCAATGCCTATCCTCGAGGTATCACAATACACAGTATAAGAACCTGAAACTGATGGCAATACTAGCATTGGAGCTGAGGTCAATGCAGCCTTGAGCTTCTGGAAGCTCTCCTCACACTCGTCCTACCACCTGAATAGGGTACCCTTCTGGGTCAGTTTGGTCAAGGGCGAAGTAATAGAAGAAAACCCCTCCACAAAGCGACGGTAGTACCCCGCCAAACCAAGGAAGCTCCTAATCTCTGTAGCTGAGGACGGTCTGGGCCAACTCTGCACCGCCTCTATCTTTTTCGGATCAACCTGAATAGGCTGACTAGACACCACGTGCCCCAAGAAAGCTACTGAGCCAAGACAAAACTCACACTTGGAGAACTTTGCATAAAGCTTCTCCTCCCTCAATCTCTGTTAAACAACTCTCAAATGCTGAGCATGCTCCTCCTGGCTACGAGAATATACCAGGATGTCATCAATGAACACAATAGTGAAGGAATTCAAATACGGCTGAAACACGTTGTTCATCAAATGCATGAACACTGCTGGGGCATTGGTCAGCCCAAAAGACATCACCATAAACTCACAGTGACAATAACGAGTCCTAAAAGCTGTCTTGGGAATATCTGAATCCCGAATCTTCAACTGATGATACCCGGGTCTCAAATCAATCTTGGAGAACACCCTGGCTCCCTAAAGCTGGTCAAACAAATCATCGATATAAGGCAAAGGATACTTATTCTTGACTGTAACCTTGTTCAACTGCTTGTAGTCAATACACATTCTCATGGAACTATCTTTCTTCTTCATAAACAACACTGGTGCACCCCAAGGTGACACACTAGGCCGAATGAACCCCTTATCTAGGAGTTCCTGAAGATGTTCTTTCAATTCCTTCAACTTCGTCGGTGCCATACGATACGGTGGAATAGAAATGGGATGGGTTCCCGGCACCAAATCAATACCAAAATCAATATCCCTGTCAGGTGGCATGCCTAGCAAGTCTGCAGGAAACACGTCCGGAAAATCACAGACCATAGGAATAGAATCAATAGTGGGAGTCTCAACACCGACATCCCTCCCAAAATCCAAATAAGATAACACCCTTTCTCTACCATACGTTGGGCCTTCAGGTATGAAATCACCTGACTAGGCACATACTCAATAGAATCTCTCCACTCGACTCTCGGAAATCCTGGTATCGCTAAGGTCACGGTCTTAGTGTGATAATCAAGAACAACATGACACAGAAATAACCAATCCATGCCCAATATCACATCAAAATCAACCACGCTAAGCAACAACAGGTCCACTCGAGTCTCTAGACCCCCAATAGATATCACACATGACCGATACACACGGTCCACAACAATATTATCGCCCACCGGAGTCGACACATGAACAAATGTAACTAAAGACTCATGGGGAATATCCAGAAAATGAGCAAAGTATAATGAAAAATAGGAATATGTGGAACCAGGATCAAATAAGACCGAAACATTTCGGTGACACACTGAAACAATACCTGTAATCACTGCATCTGAGTCCATAACATCTGGTATGGCTGGGAGTGCATAGAATCGGGCCTAACCTCCACCTGATCGATCTCCCCCTCTAGGGCGGACTCTAGCTACCTGACCCCCACCCATAGCTGGCTGGGCAGGTGGTGAAGTAACTGAGGCTGAAGTTGAGGGATGATTCCTCTTATGAGATGCACCACTATGACGATGAGGACACTGACTCCCTACATTCCCAAACTCTCCACACTCCAAACAACTCTTTGGTGCCGGAGACGGGGACTAAAGGGAACCCCTAGAACCAGGATAACCACTAGAAGAACCATGCATAAAAGAACCCTGAGCCAATGGTGCTCGAGATGAACTCTGTGTTGGAAGAGCACTGAATGAAGAACGGCCCGGACGAGAACTGCGGGGACCCTGCCCTGATGACGCACCACTATAAGCTGGGCGAACTGGCTGAGGAGGCCTAAATGAGCAGCCTCTACTATGCTGAAACTGTCCTCTGGAAGGAGCACTACTGAAACTACCAGATCCTCGAGGCCTCTTGGCCTCCCTCTCATCTCGCTCCTGACGGCAAAATGCCTCAATATCCCGGGAAATGTCCACAACCTGCTCAAAAGTAGCACCCGATACCCTCTCTCTGGTCATCGGAATGCGACGCTGATAAGTGAGGCCATCCACGAACCTCCTGATCCTCTCCCTCCCATTAGAGACCAACTCTGAAGCATGATGAGCTAGCTCTGAAAACCTCATCTCATACCGTGTCACTGTCAACTCACCCTGACGCAGCTGCTCAAACTGTCTACGCAGCTCCTCTCTGTGAGACTAGGGAACATACTTATCTAAGAAGAGAGTGGAAAATTTGTGCCAAGTAAGGGGCGCTGCACCAACAGGCCTACACCTCTGATAAGACTCCCACCAAGTGAATGCATCTTCTGAGAACTGGAAAGTAGTAAACGAGACCCCACTGGTCTCCAATATCCCTACAGTGCGAAGAATCCTCTGACACTTGTCTAAGAAACCCTCGGCATCCTCGCCCTCGGCACCACTAAATGTCGGAGGCTGAAGTCTACCAAATCTCTCCAACCTACGCTGCTCGTCATCTGGCATGACGGGAATCAAAAACTCCTGGACAGGTGTAACCGGCTAGGGTGGAACTGCCCCCAGTGTCTGAAGTCCCTGAACGACCTGCTCAGGTGTACGGGCGGCAGGAGTCTGGGTGCCTCCCCCGACCTGAGAAGTAGCAGCAGTAGTAGAAATACTGACTGCCTGTGCAAGACTGGTGCACATAGTCAAAATCTGAGCCAGAGTCTCCTGAAGACCCGGAATCACAGTAGGCACTGCCGGTACCTGAGCCGGTCTCGCTGGAACATCTGCGGCGGGGACCTGATCCTGAACAATAGGTGGGTTTACGGGTACTTCCCCGACTACTGCACGGGCTGCACCCCTACCTCTACCATGACCTCAACCTCGACCTCGACCTCGACCTCTCGCTGGTCTAGCTGGTGACTGGTCACCCTAATCGGTAGCGCGTGTCCTCACCATCTGTGAGAGAACGAAACAACAAAAGTTTAGTTTCTAGAATCAATAGATTCGCACGACAGAATTCAAGAATGTGAGATTTTTCCTAAGGGTTATGCTGCCTCTCGAAGATAAGTACAGACGTCTCCGTACTGATCCGCAAGACTCTACCAAACCTGCTCGTAACCGTCCTATGTAACCTAGGCTCTAATACCAAATTGTCACGACCCCAAAACTACCTGGTCGTGTTGGCACCTATCTTAAAACTAGGCAAGCCCATATTCACATTTAGAACATAAAAATGATCTTTGTTCAGCTTACCATTAATATAATATTGCATAAACATCTGGTTGAAGCATTTAAAAATAAAGATAATAAGTCAAATTCTAAGCACCGCCCAGAAATACCGGAGTCACTAGGTCACGAGCAACTAAGAGAATACATAAATCCGACACAAAAATCTCTAATACAAATCAATTCTAAAGAGTACAGTGGCTAAAGAAAATGGGAAGGAGAAGCAGGGTTGCGGACGCATGCAGCTACCTTGCACAAAGCTCCGTGAAAATCCCTGGTCAGGCAGGTAGCTCACTCCACTCTCGCACTTGAATCTGCACACAGGGTGCAGGGAGTAATGTGAGTATGCCAACTCAGTAGTAATGAAATTAAATAATGTCTACGGCTACAAAACACGTAAAACAATCATCAATACACAGTAAATGCAGTTCTGCTTTCAGAAACACAGATACAATATCTTGTAACATTTAAAAATCAATTTCAGTAAAATATCCTTTGAAAATGTACCTTTTCATAATTTCCATATAAATCAAAACGATTCAGTATATAAAATGACAGAGTTCATAAATAGTCTTTCAGACGAAAACATGTATCATAATCTACCCCTCGGGCGTGTCATCACTCAACATCAATCACTCAGCATGCCTCACAATCACTCGGTATCAGCCCCTCGGGCTACCTGACAGACACTCATGCCTCCCAATCTCTCATCACTAGGCACTCGCACTCAGTAGGTACCTGCGCTCACGGGGGGTGTACAGACTCTGGAGAGGCTCCTACAGCCCAAGTGCTAATATCGGGCCATCACGTGGAATAATCACTCATGCTTTCGGCCTCTCACATATCATGAACAATGTAACATGTTGCAGCGCGCAGCCCGATCCCATAGTATCCTCACAACATAGGTCCTCGGCCTTACCCAGTCAGAAACCTCTCAAAAAGCCACTTGGACTATCAATAACACGAGGTACTCGACCCAAAATATCATTTTATATCTCAAAACAGTGTGAATAAGACTGAGTTTCGAAATCAGTTAAACATGATATGACCGAGTGTAAATCATAAATCAATACAGTGAGGAAATAGCAGTAAACATCCCCCAAGGGGTCCCAACATGTCGGCACAAAGCCCCAAACATGGCGTACAACCTAAAATATAGTAATAACCTTAAAACATGAACTATCATATGATTTAGAATCAAATACGCAACTTAATAATTGCCACGGGACGGACCAAGTCACAATCCCCCAACAGTGCACACCACGCACTCGTCATCTAGCATGTGCGCCACTCCAAAAATAGTGATAAAACGCGAAGTCCGGGGTTTCATACCCTCGGGACAAGATTTACTGACATTACTTAACTCAAACCGGCCAAAATACTAATCCGCGATGCTTTGCCTCTTGACTCGGCCTCCAATTTCTCCGAATCTAACCAAAACCAGAGTAATATCATCAATATATGCTAGAGGGACAAAGCCCATTCGAAAACTATCAAAATTAACCAAAAATTCCGAAATTGGCCAAACCCGACCCTGGGCCCACGTCTCGGATTTCGATAAAAGTTATAAAACTGGGATCCTTACACTCTCACGAGTCTATACATACCAAGAACATCGGAATCGGACCTCAAATGGCCCCTCAAATCCCCAATCAAAGCTCTCCAAAAACTCAAGCCCTAATCTTTTAACTTCACCCTAATTCCCCCACAAATTTTATTATTAGATAGTGGGAAAAAATTAATCACAAGCAGCATAAATAAGACCCAATTAACTTACCTCACTGAAATCCTTCAGTTCCCCCTTGAATTCCCAGCTTGGTGCTCCAAAATCGCAATAAAATGGTGAAGAAAAAGACTGAAAATCGCGAAGGACTCCTTTATATACCTTTTGCCCAACACTTTCGCACCTGCGGCCCCTATTAACGCACCTGCGGACCGCTTCTGCGGTCAAAACTACCGCATCTGCGGTTTCTCATTAATTGGCCCAATCTCGCATCTGCGGACCAGGAGCCGCACCTGTGATCCCGCAGATGCGTCCAAATAACCGCATCTGCGATTCTTCTTCTGAAGCCCAATTTCTGCATCTGCGATCCCCTTATCGCTTCTGCGGTCTCTCACATGCGGTCCCCAATTCGCAGGTGCAGAAATGACAGGAACAACAAAAACATCAGCAGCTCAATAAATTTCCAAACTTCCCGTCAACCACTCAAAACCATCCCGAGGCCCTAGGGACCCCAACCAAACATACCAACAATTCATAAATGATCACCTGAACCTAGTCGAACCCTCGGAACACCCAAAATAACATCAAACACCAAATCAACCCATGATTAAATCCTAAGAATCTTCAAACTTCCAAAATTTCACTAACGATGCCGAAACTAACCAAACCTCATCCGAATGACCTGGAATTCACACACACCTCCCAAATGACACTACAAACCTGTTCCAACTTTTGAAATTCTATTCCGACCCCGATAACTAATTTTTCACTATCGACCGGAAATTGCCAGAACTCAATTTTGCCAATTCAACCTAATTATACTCCGGACTTCGAAATAACATTCCGAACACAGTCGTAAGTTCCAAATCACCTAACGAAGCTACCCGAGCCATAAAATCCGCATTCCGAGGTCGTTTACCTATAAGTCAACTGTCGATTGACTTTTTTTAACTATAAAGTCAACTTAGGAGACTAAGTGTCTCATTTCTCACCACGACCACTCCAAACCCGAACCAAACGACACCACACAACATAATTAAGCGAAGCAACACATGATAAAGCAGAAACAGTGAAATTTGGGCTAATCTCACGGAACGACCGACCGGGTCGTTACAATGATAACCAAAACTAACTAACTACAGCAAATGATAATTGTCAACTAACTATGCTTAACCATTAGCCTAACTAACTAATTGATTAGTGTGAACTAACAATGCTAGGCTAATTACATAGCCTAATGGAAAATAATTAATCTTAACAAAAATCTCTTTGTAAAGATGAGCAGGAACGACAATATGGAGAGAAAAGAATGTTACATCTTTTGGTTTTAGACAAGGTTTTGAGAATTTAAAAAAATCTTATGGATAAAATAGTAAAAAACCTGATCAAACAGAAAGTGTTTATAAATTGAAAAGTCATAAGTTGGGGTGACCAACTTATAACTTTTGGCTCACTTTGCCTTATAAACACTTGGCTTATAAGCATTTTGAATGTTTAGTGAACGTGCAAATATGCTAAAAGGTGACTTATAAATCAGTTTGACTAGCTTATAAGTCTAACCATATACCATTCTAGTCTTAGGAAAAGGTTCCGTTTCTTTAGTTTTTGTAAAAAAACTCAATTTTTTTTTTATAGTTTTCGTCTCAGCAGTTTTTGCAAGAAAAAAAATAGAAAGAAAAGAAAATTAACCCTTTTTAAAAAGATTTTCAAACTTATTTCAAATATTTAAAAAGTTCAAAAACTAATTTTTGGAGGTTTTGGGTGATTTAAAAAGCTGAGTTTTAAAATCACCCAAAAAAGAAATCTGCAAAAACTTCAAAAAAAAATGTTTCATAAGTAAACAAAGTTTGTGAAAAATGTTTTTGAATTGTTGAAAAAAAAGAAAAACTGTTTTGGAAAAACTAAAACAACGCCTTTGAAACTTTGAAAAATTGTCATTGCTCATAAAGAAACTTTGCTTTGTTCAATGGACGTACATATTATAGTAGTTGAAAATATTTATTGGACTTTGCCTAATAATTCAAGTCAAGCACAACATGGTCAACACGGGTATATATTTAACAGAGTCTTTCCATTTATATATATTTGTAAGGTAGACAATGTCAATTTCCACGTTCCTCACAAAGATAGCTATATTCTATAATTAGCACCCAAAAAAAAAAAGATTCAAAGGACGGTTTCCATACTTACGCCGTTGAATTGCATTCCAAGAAAGTCACCTATTTACTAGTATAAATTCCCTAAGGCCTTCCTCCCTTTCCGACCAAGCAATTACCAAAGAAAACTAAGTCATAATTAATTCTCCTATCTTTTGTACCTCATTAATTCTTTCTAGTTTTTCCCAAAATGGTTCTCTCGAAAACCTGCTCTGAGTCGGACGTTTCCGTACACTCCACTTTTGCCTCTCGCTATGTTCGAACTTCCCTTCCAAGGTGAACATCATAACGTCTTACTAACTTACAATATCGGTCTATTGTTATAATTAATCAATGTTGGTTTTAAATTCTTTTCTCAAATTATGTTCGTTTTTTACGGCGTAAGGCTATTTTGTATATATACATATTGGTTTTTAGAAAAAAAGTATATATATGTCTATGCACATATATAAGAAATTTTTTACAAACATGTCGGACAACAACCCTTTATAAGGAATATCTCTGTTACTAAACATGTGCAAATTACTCTGTTGCTCGCTTCGTACGTAAAGCTTTCTGGTTTGTTACTTCACGTGCATTAATATAATTCAGACTGTTGTAAATTTTCTTAGCTAAAAAAATTGTGATTTTTCATGTTTAATATCATAGCAATATATATTTGTTTTTAGGTTTGAGATGGCGGAGAATTCGATACCAAAAGAGGCAGCATTCCAAATAATTAACGACGAGTTGATGCTTGATGGGAATCCAAGGCTGAACTTGGCTTCATTTGTGACAACATGGATGGAGCCAGAGTGTGATAAGCTTATGATGGACTCCATTAACAAGAACTATGTTGACATGGATGAATACCCTGTTACCACTGAGCTTCAGGCAATTTCTCTTCTCTTCTCCTCTCCATACACTACGATTTATGTGTGTATTTCTCTTTCTAATACTTGAAGCATCATTTTGTTTGGAAAGCGGGGGTTGGGGGATGCTTTCTTGTGCCCGGTAGCAGAACCAGAATTTTCACTAAGGGGATTAAAATATAAAAAAGTAAACCCAGCAATAGCCAAAAAGTATTAATATGTAGTATATATACATATTTAAGAAAATCACCTAGCTACATAGTATAATTTTTTGACGAAGGACAGATCTCGGTCTTAGGTACATGTAGCTATGTCATTACTTGTGCCTAGGGATTCAATAATTTATGTATATACGCATTAAGATAAAAATAATTCATCTATATATAATACACTCTTTCAGCGAATGTGGTTCAGTTGAATCCTCCTAAATAAACCGATGGATGGAAGAAAGTGAGAGTGGAAAAGAAGCCAGTGAAATTGAGTCTTTTGTTTGGTTTTGAGAGAAAACAAGAGGAAGTTGAATAAAGAGCATGATTCTTCTCTCTTTCAAATAGTGAGCGCCTAAAAGCAACGGTTTTCTGTCTTCTCTTTTCCTGACATCCAAAGCATGAAGTTATTGAAAAGAAAAGGTTT
The DNA here is from genome assembly GCA_005239495.1 of Nicotiana undulata. NCBI lineage: Eukaryota > Viridiplantae > Streptophyta > Magnoliopsida > Solanales > Solanaceae > Nicotiana > Nicotiana undulata. Next base: position 22,302 of record ML261365.1, on the reverse strand, counting down.
AGAGTGTCAATAACATAACTTACGATGGATTTTATAAGTTTGACCCAAAACGCGGAAAAAATGACGGTCTTTAGTTTTGGTCATTAGCAGGAACAATCTTTTGGCCATCCATACTTGGTACTTCTAAAGCAAGGGCCTAAGTACACTTTTGCAATTTAGATTTCAGAATATTAACGCAAAATTACTGCCTTTTACTCTATTTAGATACTATACAAAAGATATTCTAGGGAAAATAAAATAAAGGAAATGCTCCTTCAATTTTCATTAACAAATTAATACTCCTGATAAAATAGGATGTCTTCGAAAGAATTTTAAAAAAATGGATGCAATTTAAAATCATGCCTCTTTGTAAAATGGGAAGAAACACTACTCCTTACTAACCAATAATAGGAAAGCTCGGCATTTGAATAAATTGCATTGCATTGCATTGCAGAATCGGTGCGTGAACATGATAGCACGTTTATTCAACGCGCCATTGGAAGAGAAGGAGACAGCAATTGGAGTGGGTACAGTTGGCTCATCGGAGGCCATAATGCTAGCAGGGCTTGCATTCAAGAGAAATTGGCAAAACAAACGCAAAGCTGAGGGCAAACCTTATGATAAGCCCAACATTGTCACTGGCGCCAATGTTCAGGTATCGCAAATCTTGTCACTCTAGTATAACTATTTATTTCAAAACTAATGACACTATTTCTTTTTTATTAATTCGTCTAGCAAAGAATATTTTTTTTTGTTTTATCTTAATTGGCAAGTTTTTATAAATACACAAATGTTATTCGGTCCAATTCTTTAGTTCTTACTGTTACTAAAATAATTGATCTACGATATTTATCATTAATTATTATTTTTCACCTTTACCCTTACTCTAATAAATGTGGAATGGGACAGTATTAAATTGAGATTAAAGAATAAATATGAATAATTAAGTCAAATTAGACTCTGAACTAATCTTTTCTTAAGAAACATGACAAGTAAAAGGTAATATGTTTAGGATTAAAAGTTTCAAAAGTCTTTTAGACACACAAATATTATGACATATTTAAAATCATAAATTTTAAAAGTATTCTTTATTATTTAAATTGTATGTCCAGTCAAATTGTGCTATATAAATTGATATATATTTTAATTTTTTTTCATTACAAGAATCTTTATATATATAACTCGAGAAGGATGCACGGGACCAGCACCTACAATGCACACAAACATTTCAAGAACATGTTTATAAAGATTAAAATTAGTTTTCACTTATTTGTGTGCCTATTTTAGGTGTGCTGGGAGAAATTTGCGAACTATTTTGAAGTGGAATTGAAAGAAGTAAAGCTAAGGGAAGGGTACTATGTGATGGACCCAGTCCAGGCTGTGGAGATGGTTGATGAGAACACTATTTGTGTTGCTGCAATCTTGGGTTCAACTCTTAATGGAGAATTTGAAGATGTCAAGCTCTTGAATGATCTTTTGATTGAAAAGAACAAGCTAACTGGGTAAAGTAAATCTACCCTATAATAATTGATACTCCCTCAATCTCAATTTATGTGGCATATTTTTCTTTTTAAATTGTTTCAGAAAAAAATAATACATTTACATTATAAACAATTTATCTTTAATATGGTGATTTATCGTCACACAAATGTATATGTACGATTTATTTTTAAAAATAATTAATTCTTTCTTAACTCTGTCCCCGGTCAAATAATACCTATAAAGTGGAACGAAAGGAATACAAGTTTTATTAACAAAGATTGTTAACTAACACAAAGTATGAACGTACTTGCATATAGAAATAGAAAGCAAATTAAAAAGAAAAAGACTGTATACACAAGATATGCAAAAGGTGAAAACTATTTTTACAACAAAGAAAGAATAACCAATTTTCTATGTTTTTTTGTTTTGGGCAGATGGAACACACCAATTCATGTGGATGCAGCAAGTGGTGGATTCATTGCACCATTCCTGTACCCAGAGTTGGAATGGGACTTTAGGCTTCCCTTAGTGAAGAGCATAAATGTAAGTGGGCACAAGTATGGGCTTGTCTATGCTGGTATTGGTTGGGTTATTTGGAGGACCAAACAAGATTTGCCTGAAGAACTCATTTTCCACATCAACTATCTTGGTGCTGATCAGCCCACCTTTACTCTCAATTTCTCCAAAGGTAAATTCTATTACTTCCTTTTATCCCTCAACTCTTTCCATCTTGATTATTATCTCTCTTCCACTTTATGTATCATACTTTGC